>JAXCGZ010017105.1:97500-137864 GCA_037179515.1 Halocaridina rubra | reverse complement strand
AATCTTAATACATATTCATGCTAAAATCGAAACATTCTCTCTTGTGTCGAGTTCCTAATGTATAGATTACTCAGTAAATTCTTATAAGACATTAAGTAATACCAATGGCACTTGGTGTCAGGGTACATATTTACCATATATAGTGAGAGGCGTTGAATATTTAATATCGTCTTCTTGCTTCATGAGTCACTTGTATTCATTGTAATACTGTTGGAGAATACCTTTTTTAAGCCTCACTTCGTTTTTTTATGAGTGTAACACCGGGACAGGCAGAAACTGCCCTCATCAATAAAGGCCCGGGCACGAGACAGTACCAAAACGAAGGAAAAGAAAAAGGGTAAGGACAAGGCAGAGATGCGGTAATGTCACACAAAGGAAAACGACAGAAAAAAAAAGTACAGAGGACTCATACTCTGATTCATAATAACTAATTGAATACCAGGAAATTCCACGTTTTAATTAGAAATTGGCAACAGCGATTCATGATCAGAATGACACTTCTAATGCATGTACTTACATTGTAAAAACTTCTGTATAAATATATCGAGAAAATGCTTGGTATGAAATGTCTACATTATTACTTATTTGAAGTTTCCTAACTCGCACTGGGATTGGAGAGTAGCGATATTAGCGGTGAATCTCAACGTATTGATCTTTTACTAAAAATGATGAAAAAAAATTTCCTGCTTTAATATCTAATTCGAAGGCAAATTGCTCTCTCTCTCTCTCTCTCTCTCTCTCTCTCTCTCTCTCTCTCTCTCTCTCTCTCTCTCTCTCTCTCTCTCTCTCCTCTCTCTCTCTCTCTCTCAAAACCTGCATGATGATTTTTGGCTTGTACTGTAGCTAACTGGTAAGAAAGAAATAGTTGGTTATCAGATATATATCTTATAAGGAAATATATATACAGTACGTCTACATAGATTTAGATTTTATTGCCAAATATTTGGTATACATACAGGAATAAATATGTACATTTTATTCAGAGGCACTAGCCTGCTGAGCAAGAGCTCCTTGGCAGGCAGTTTTATATACATTTCACATAAATTAAAGTATGACGGCAATAGTTAACAAAAGCTCCAATATAGCAATCTCATACTTATCTTGTAATAAAACAAAACAGTAGCCTGACCTTAACCTGGACATAATGATACACCAATACTGAATTAATTATTAAGCAACAGCTGCTTGATTTTGCCTAGTAAATAAATGCTGTTTGAGTTGAAGCTTTTACACGCTTTTCTACGTACAGTCATTTAAAAGTGGCATTTCGGATCAGCTGGGGATATACTCATATTATAGGAAGATTCGCATTTTTGAGTTCTATTAACCTGAGAGAGAGAGAGAGTTAGGAAAGGAATCAAACCTTAATTCCCCAGCCCCACCCTGCCTCTGTCCATCCCCCATTCGAGTGGAGAATAACACAGACATATAATATGGCAATGTCAGTACTCAGGTTTTAGAAGCATTTACTCTCTGGCCTTAGCACGATCGGTTAAAAATAGCCGCTAGAAAATTTGAGTCATTTGGAGAAAACGCACCTCAGGCTATCTTTAAGCCTTCTTTCTCTAATTTTACTTACTTTACCTAGCCATACCTAACCTAATTTCATATTGGCACTCAAAGGATATCCTAACCTACCTAACTGACTCTGTCTTCCACACCTCAAGCTATTGTTAGGTGTGCTTTTTTTAAGTTTTATTAACCGAACTTACTTAACTTAACCTAATATTATAATAACAGTCACCCCCTTATATCCGGAATGGGATCCCCATCAAATATATAGTATTACACACTGATTCTGCCATTGGTAATTTTAAGGTATTTTTTATCCGGTTGACCTGAAATTCAGGTATGGGAAATATCTTGCTGTTGCTCATCTCTTGTTCGTGCTGTTGAGGGAAGACCCATGACGCAAGAACATGACTTGGTTGTTCACCTTACACTTGACCTTCCGTGATGGACTTTATAGTTTGGACACATTTTCTTGCTTGGGGAAAGTACCGTTCTCTCTCTCTCTCTCTCTCTCTCTCTCTCTCTCTCTCTCTCTCTCTCTCTCTCTCTCTCTCTCTCTCTCTCTCTCTCTCTCTCTCTCTCAATAAATAACTAACTAAATAAATAAATAAATAAATAAATAAATAAATAAATAAAAAAGGGAAATTCGAAAACCGTTTAAAACTACGTCAGACAAGAGAGTTCTACCATATTGCCTAAATCCTAGATCAGAATATCTTATTTGGCAAAACGAATAGGAAGAGATTAGTTGTGTTGCTAATTACATCGATTATAATGCTGATTATGATAGACGTTTTTACGATGAAGATGATATAATTAGTGATGATGATAATGATGACATTTTTGATAGAAAAATCATAATTGACTTTTTATGATTGTGACACCAGAACAGGCAAGCAAATTGCCCTCATTGGGGATGGGTACCAAGACAACATTGAGACGAACAAGTAGAAGTTTAAGGACAAGGCATAAAAAAAGAATCATAAACCGTAGGAAGACGACAGGATGAAAATATAGTCGAAGTACTGGAGACATATATAGAGATATGACAGGGTTAGGCCCTGAGATGACGATATACCCAGTTTTTGAAGGAAGATAGTCATAAGAATTAGGAAAGACAGAAGGAGGAAGAGAGTTCCAGTGTCTGGAGAGAAAAAAAAAGATTAGCTATAGCTAATGCTTGTGGTGATATAATGTTGATGGTGATAATAGTCTTTAAAATGACAATGAATTAAATGATGATATTGATGATAACATATAAATGTAAAAAATAGGCTTATTTACAGTTTCGGTGTTATAAATTAAAATGAATAAAAACCGACTAGTTGTGATGGCGATAACATTGAATATAAAGGAGTTGGTGAAAAAAAAAACACTACGATGATGATGATATAAGTTGGAAAGTTATTAGCATCGATCATAATGCTAAAAGTGATTCAAAATAGCTATGATGAGGATTTAGAATGATAGTGATGATAATGATAACTTTTATTCTTGAAAAAAAGTACTTTTGATTGCTTGTTCTACATGGAAAGAAAATATCTGTATAAAGTTAAAATGACTATAATCGCGTCGCAAGTCACACGTGGCACATAGGACGTGTCACACCACTTCTGTGTGAAAGATTTCATATATTTCCGTATATTCGTTTTCAACTGACGTGCCACATGGCATGCCCCGTGTGACGTGCCACTTTAGTGTGAAAGCGGCCTAAAATGTGAATGACATTGCTGTTAAAAAGAGATAAAGAAGAAAAGTACTTTATTGCATCCCTCATCGAATGAAAGAGAGAAAAGAAAAGAGCACATTTCAATGCCTCATCTCACAGGTACTGTGTGGAGATTTGTAGCTCGCGGATTGGCCGGTGCAACGACTGCGTCTTCCCATCTACCTCCAGACTCTGGAACTCTCTTCCTCCTTCTATCTTCCCTAATTTTTATGACATTTCATCCTTCAAAAAGCAGATCTATCGTCATCTCAGAGCCTAGTCCTCCATATCTCTGGGTCCTCTGTACTTTGACTTTTTTTCCTGTCTGTCGTTTCCTTTGTGTGACATTACCTCATCTCTGCCTTGTCCTTAGCCTTTTTCTTTGTCTTCGTCTTGGTATTTTCTCGTGCCCAGGCCTTTATTGATGAGGGCAGTTTCTGCCTGTCCCGGTGTCACACTCTTAAAAAAAAAAATTATAGTATCTCCTCGCCGCATCCTCCTTGGGTTAAAGAGCAGAGATTAGTTGCTTCTTTGATATTTGGTATCCCTTTTCATATCAACATTCACAATGGGTACATCACAAGATACATCTTATCTTTGTTTTTGTAAGCTCAGGATTTCACGTTGTGAAACTGGCCCGATTTCTTGAACAGTTCTGTGTATGGCTAGGATCCCACATGGGATCCAAGCCATACACAGAACCGCGTCAGATACGTTTATGAAATCAATTTTTGTGTGTCTAGCTAACTAACAATATGGTATCCTAGGTTAACACTGTTTAAGAAATCGGGCCATTGTCTCTAAACTCTCCTTTCTTCCTATATACACAGGCCAATATTCCCTCTTGTAAAGGCTGGGCCTAGTCAGTGCTCATGTCTGTTCTAGAGTTTTAGATGTTCGCATGCTTTCACTCTTCACTGGCGGAAGATACCGAGGAGGGAGTCCCAGTTATTTCGTTCCACCGGATTTAGTCGATTTTTACGTCACGTAGGGGAACACGGAGCATGTATTCTTGACCCCCGCCCAGGAGAGAGTAAAAGAAGAAAATCAGATTAATAGAGATGAACTATGTGAGACACATGTCCAAGTGAGGAGTCTTCTAAATTCACACACACACACACACACACACACACACACACACACACACACACACACACACACACACACACACACACACACACACACACATATATTATGTGTGTGTGTGTGTGTGTGTGTGTGTGTGTGTGTGTGTGTGTGTGTGTGTGTGTGTGTGTGTGTGTGTGTGTGTGTGTGTGTGTGTGTGATTACCTTACAATTAGGTAATCACACACACACACACACACACACACACACACACACACACACACACACACACACACACACACACACACACACACACACACACACACACACACACACACACCACACACACACATAATCATAGTAGTTTTATAAGGTTTATATTCACTGAATTACTTATATCAATATCAATGAAATAGGGATTCAGTGAGAGAATTTAGCCTCTGGAAAGCAAGTCAGCTTAAGTTAGTCCCGGTTCCAGTCCCGGAGTGTTAGTTTCAGGAAAGGCAGCCGACTGTAGAGCATTAAACCAAAACCAACACATCCCTCCATGAGACTAGTGAGACAGAGGGAACCCATATGAATACGGTTAAAGTTTCCGAGAAAGAAGAAAGAGATGCACGAAAATAGCATGAAAATATTAATATTTGAAGGAACAGTAATCAGAGACGGAATTGTAGCCATTTAATCACGTAGTTTCATCTTTAAAAAAAATTCTTAAATCCCTTTTCGTGTGATAAAATAGATATATTTTGTTACATCATATGTTGCAAAAATAAACTGCGAATTGCATTTGTATCTTTTTGTATTTTTTTAGGCTTTTTGAAAACAATGCAAAAAACATAGCATGATGTAATTTGCCAATGAAAATATTGAATAGATAATAATAATAATAATAATAATAATAATAATAATAATAATAATAATAATAATAATAATAATAATAATAATAATAATAATAATAATAATGATAATTATACTTATTATTATTATTATTATTATTATTATTATTATTATTATTATTATTATTATTGGGACCGCCGTAGCGTGACCGGTAGAGTGTTCGATTCAGGAGGTTATGGACCTACGTTTGAGCCCAAGGCGGCCTGATTGGGAAGACATCCAGCCTTATTTTCTCAGCTTTAGTCCATATGTGTCCATACACGAATGGGGACTACTAGCGACACACAAAAGAAAAAAAATATTGGTTTGATAGCTTGTTTGTGAAATAATATATATATATATATATATATATATATATATATATATATTATATATATATATATATATATATATATATATATATATATATATATATATATATATTTTATGGAATGCATGATTTCAGTACCACTGATGAATTGTGATCGCATTCATGCCTTGGCTTGATGTTCTTTTTATTATACATTAGAATAATAATAAGACTGTTTTGATTTTTCCACAAAGAGTCAAGACACATGAGGGGGTTCTGGTAGAAAAGCTCCAATCGACACCCTGGTAAATGGCTCTCTGAATGTGCGTTTTTGTTGAATAAATAGGCTTAAAAGGTTTCGGTAAGTGAGCCTTCTGGTGAGTGAATGTGTGCTCTGACTCGGCCATTCCTTTTATGAGAGGAATTGTGACCTTTGTATATCAAGCATTGTGAAACTGATAGCAGAAGCAATACCACTATTTGTAGCTCAACGGATCAAAGCTTGTCTTCCACCCAAGAGGCTCTGAGTTCGACTCCTTTGGGTGGCTTGTGTTACGTCACCTCTTCACCAGAACTTCATGGACATAAAAAATGAAACTTATTCGTTTCGCACATGTGATAGCCCCTGTCTTCTTAATATGGTTATTAAGTACACAGTACACCTTTGGAATCAGTGATGAAACAGAATCTTTACAAGGTCAGACTTCGATGATGGTAGTGACTGATAGCTTACCTTCATCCGGTTCAGGTTTTACGTCACAGATTCCCTTTTCAACCAAGGGCTAGGACGAATGCCTTCTTGCGAAGGACTTGTTTTGGCAGATGTAATCGTTACCCTGAGTGCATGCCCTTGCTATCCTCAGACCGTGACGGGGCGCGAACCCTCGACCTGACGCCTCAGAGTCGCGGACGCTACCGTTTGAGCCACGGTGACTACCTGACCTGCAACAAATTCTTCTAAGCATATGAAAGAGTAATAGTAATAACACAAATAAGTGAGTGTATTAAACTATTCAAGACAGACAGACGGCATAAGTTCACATCATCACGAGCTCCTACTTCGATAACGGGAAAATATTTGAGGCGTCAGGTCGAGGGTTCGCGCCCCGTCACGGTCTGAGGTTAGCAAGGGCATGCACTCAGGGTAACGATTGCATTTGCCAAAACAAGTCCTTCGCATGAAGGCAACCGTCCTAGCCCTTGGTTGAAAAGGGAGTCCGTGACGTAAATCTGGGACAAGCACTTGAAAAAAAGATAAAAAAATGTAGTGGTGCCACTGTAAAAGAGTGTGTGCTATACTATTCAAGACAGACGACAAAAGTTCACGTCTTCATGAGCTCAGACTTCGACAAGGGCAAAAAAGAGAAAGATATGCAACACTTTGAAAAAAGATACAACAATGTTGACGTGTCAAATGTGAAAGAAAGATTGCAAAATACTATTCAAGACAGACAAACAGCAAAACTTCACAGCTCAACGAACTCAGAATTCGATTAGGGGAAAAAAATAGACAGACGCCGAAATTACTCTACATCTTTTCGTTTCGAACTCACAAAGTGATTAGGGTTATAAGGTCCATTTCCTAGCGCTTTCATGAAAAGATTAAGAAATAATTAGATTCAACATAAACGAAAAGATTGTAGGAAACCTTGCAGAACAATGGCAGACGGCAACATCAAAGTCAACCATGTAGGTTTCAACAAAGCAATCAGGACCGCAGAGAACAAACATCCTTTTCGGTTATGTCACTTGTTTGCTGTGAACGTGCAACCCCCCCCCCCCGGTTGTAACCATTTCCTTCTTTTGATGATTTGAAGATTTATCCACGTCGGTGGAAGTTTTTGGTTGTCATTGTTATTGTCTTCGTTATTATTATTATTATTATTATTATTATTATTTTTTATTATCGTCATTATCTTCATAATCATTACCGTTATTATTATTATTATTATTATTATTATTATTATTATTATTATTATTATTATTATTATTATTATTATTATTATAAATTATTATTATTATTATTATTATTATTATTATTATTATTATTATTATTATTATTATTATTATTATTATTTATTTTTATTATTATTATTATTATTATTATTATTATTATTATTATTATTATTATTATTATTATTATTATTGTTATTACATTATTTCATTACATAATTCAACGAACGAGAATACTGCCCTAATCAAAGCCTTACCTTGTGTAAAAAGTGATTCATACGTTTAATAGGGACAACTTCTGAACCTCCTGAAGTAGGAGCAACTTCTATTGTTATCTTTTCCATTTTCATTCATCATTATATATTTTTAAAATATACATAGAAAGGTGTTAAGTGACGATATACATTACAGCTCATAGGATAGTCACTTGAAAACTGTTTATGGTCATACAAATATCCTTTCACCGTAGTGCTTCCAGTTCCGGTTTTACGTCACGGATTCCCTTTTCCACCAAGGGCTAGGACGGTTGCCTTCTTTCGAAGGACTTGTTTTAGCAGATGTAATCGTTACCATGAGTGCATGCCCTTGCTAACCTCAGACCGTGATGGAGCGCGAATCCTTGACCTGACGCCTCAGAGTCGCCGCAGACGCTACCGCTTGAGCCACGGTGACTACTCCGTAGTACCTCCAGTCTTGGGTAAAATTTGTCTTTGGTCTGCTGAGCTACCGAATTAATTTTGCAAATAATTTAGAGTTGTCTAATGGGGACCACCGTAGCGTAACGGGTAGTGTGATCAACTTGGTAGGTGATGGACCTGCGTTCGATCCTACGGCTGGGTGATAGGAAGGGCAACCAGCTTAAATTCCCCAGTTTCAATCTGTCTGTGTCCATCTCCAAATGGGGACTGATGTTGACACGTAAAGCATTAAAAAAATAAATATTGTGGTCTACTGTTAAGCCAGCTACTCCTCCTGGCGCCATCTTACCTTTTTGGCTGTGCTCAAACTTTACCTGGGATGTCTGCTCGTGTTCACTTTTGCCTTCTATGCGTGTCAATGGATACGCTTAAAAACACTGTATAACACATTGTTTATATCTCTTACTTTTGTGCCATTGAGTGAGGAGGCTAGCGAGAAGTAAGGTGTAGGACTATAGAGTCAATATGGCTGCTTGCTTTGGCTGGCCATGGCCAAAGTGTTCTCTATGTCCGCGTAAGCCTGGTGGAGAGCCGTCAAAGGCCCGATTTCTTAAACAGTGTACCCCTAGGATACCATATTGTTAGTTAGCTAGACACACAAATGGATTTCATAAACGCATCTATGAATGGCTAGGATCCCGTACGGGATCCTAGCCATACACAGAACCGCGTCAGATGCGTTTATGCAGTCCATTTGTGTGTGTCTAACTATCTAACAATATGGTATCCTAGGTGTACACTGTTTAAGAAATCGGGCCAAAGACTATGTCAAAAAGGTATAATTTTATTTCCCACTTTTGTACTCGTAATTGTCATAAGAACCTCTAGGTTTTTCCCTCTTGTTCATGGGGACCTTCTGGTATTTCTGTCTTTCATTTTATCTGCGATATTTCTGTTTGTGTTTGCAGGAACCTCTATGGTATTTCTGTCTTTGAATAGGAGCCTCTGTAGTATTTCTGTTTGTGTATAGGAACCTCTTTGGTATTTCTGTCTTTGAATAGAATCCTCTATAGTGTTTATATCTTAATTATATATGGGCCTCTATGGTATTTCTGTCTTTGTTTATAGGAACCTATATGGTATTGCTGTCTTTGGATAGAAAACTCTATGGTATTTATTTTTTTACTTATATAGTAACCCTTTGCAGAGAGTATATCCCTTTCAGGGATTCTGGGTAGCTTTTGCAGAGAGTAGGCTGCTGTATTCCTGTTTCAGGGAATCAAGGGATGCAACCTGTCTTTGATTGGAGAATATGTATTCCCGTTCTAGGGAACCATAGTTTGCAACATCGTCTTGATTGGAAAAGCATTTATATTGTTTGCGACTTTCTGGTTTTATTTGATAAAGCGAGTTACGTGATTTTCTCGGCACCGGTGCCAAGCTCGGGATAATGGATAAGGTTGGTGTCAGGAAGAGCATCACTGTTGATATTTTATGTGGATTCGGCAGTGCTGACCTGTATTCTCGCTATTCTCCTACTTGTTATTAATTGTACAAAATTTCTTAATATATTTCATTAAAGATCTGCTGTTCGGGCTCTTGTTTAATTAATAAATCTTGTGAAAATTTTATGGTAATTTTGGAGTTGCATTATGTGTCAATTTGAGAGAATATGATAAAATGTATAGGATCAACTCAGAGAAATGCACCCCACACTATCATTATATTCGTTTTCAGTATAAGGAAAAGACTAACATTCCCAAACCTAACCTAACCTAATGGCCATAATCACCCTGTAAGGGGTGTGATCGAGTCAAAGCGCATCTCTAAAGGGGGGATTACACGGTCAAACGGTTCGTCGAACGCGTTTCGACAGACAAATGTTTGAAGTGATGTTCGAACGTGTGAACGGGGTCCGTGTTCGACAACCAAATACCCCGTTCACACGTTCGAACATCACTTCAAACACTTGTCTGTCGAACCGCGTTCGACGAGCCGTTTGACAGTGTAAACCCCCCTTAAGTTGTAAACCCAATTCACTAAATCTGAACCACCTTACTATAAAACACTCCATCCAGAGTTATTATTTTGAGTTGCAATTTCTCCTTTTGTTGTTTCGGTTTTACGTCACGAACTCCCTTTTCAACTAAGGGCTAGGACGGTTGCCTTCTTGCGAAAGACTTGTTTTGGCAGATGTAATCGTTACCCTGAGTGTATGCCCTTCCTAACCTCAGTCCGTGACGGGGCGCGAACCCTCGACCTGCCGCCTCAGAGTCGCGGACGCTACCATTTTGCCACGGAGACTACATTGCAATTTCTCATTTTGATCCAGTATAAATATATCTAATTTCATTACTGTGTATTGCTCGGCTTTTACTCAGGCAGACAAATAGAAATTACAGGAAGTAACTCCTTGTGCTTAAACACGGTTTCCTCTACAGCTTCGAGCTTGGCAAATAACGCAATATACTGCGGTAATTATTAAGGGTGTTATGGGCCGTATGCGCCACTGGTACATTGCGTAAGCTGAGATGGAGCCTACTCATACGCTCTTTCCTGGCATGTTTGCGTTTACGTAGTTATTTTTAGAGACTAAAGTTGCTATGCAAACTTGATGTAGGCATAGCAACACACACACACACACACACACACACACACACACACACACACACACACACACACACACACACACACACACACACACACACACACACACACACACACACACACACATATATACTAATTATTGATACGAAAATAACTTTTCTCATTTTTACACTACTACTACTACTACTACTACTACTACTACTACTACTACTGCTTCTAATAATAATAATAATAATAATAATAATAATAATAATAATAATAATAATAATAATAATAATAATAATAATAATAATAATAATATAATTATAAAAATAATAATAATTAAAATTATAATTATAATGATAATAATTATAATCATCATCATCATTATCATCATCATCATCATCATAAAATGAGACATAAGAGAAAGCTAAGGCTCCATCACTCCTTGAGAAAAACTACTCATTTTCGCATGTGTTATTACTTCGCTTAATCTTAAAATGTTTAGATCGCCAGTTGTGGACTAATCTCTTTTCCCGGATTTTAAAATGAACAGAATATAAATTTTTGTATTTGCAAGGAGTATACCTGCTTTTCAGAGTAGTTACCGTGGCTCAAACGGTAGCGTCCGCGACCCTGAGGCGTCAGGTCGAGGGTTCGCGCCCCGTCACGGTCTGAGGTTAGCAAGGGCATTCATTCAGGGTAAGGATTACATCTGCCAAAACAAGTCTTTCGCAGCAAGGCAACCGTCCTAGCCCTTGGTAGAAAAGGGAATCCGTGACGTAAAACCGGAACAACATACCTGCTTTTCAGAATCTGGACTTCGGGTCTTGTAAATGGTTTACAGGTTTCGTGTGAAGAAAAAACTTGGCCAGTTGGAGATTGTTATTTCGCTGAGCGTTAATTATAATCCTTGAATTCAATGAATGGTTTGATATAGGAGTTGGAGAAGCGGAGTTGTAAACACCGGTTTGAAAGCTCTGTATATTTCTTCGTTATTTCAGTGAAATAGAACGTTTTGGAACTTTATTTTTTGAGACATTAGGCTTAATGTGACAGTGATTGATTTGTGCTTATAAGTGTTTGTATATAGTGCACAGTCTTAGATTTATAAGCATAATCTTTTGTGGGAGGTACCCTTGGGGTATGGGCGAAAAGAGAACATGCCCGAGGACTATTCTTGCGTCATAAACAGCCTGATGTAAGATGAGTTCTTTTTCTCCGCCTATTAGGAGACAGGACTCCATAGGGCTCTTTTTTTCATTTAGCCCTGATTATAGCGCAGTGTGTAATGTAATTTTTGAAGTATTGAAAATTAAGCATGATGATATAGTTGGATTTCAGCAGATAAGCAAGGCAAAGTATGTCTTAAAATTTAGTAAATCGTACATCTTTCAAGCTTTTTGTGATCAGTACGATGAGAAAGATGTCGATGTTGGTAATGGCAAAACGGTAAAAATCATTAATTTTAGTAGACAATATACTTATATATCCATTCGCTATGCACCATTTGATATGGATAATGCAATTTTGGAGAGAATTCTTGAGAATTATGGAAAAGTTTATGGAATCAGATTAAACCGGTTTGCATACGGAAAGGCTGAGGGACTTCTAAATGGTATACGAACAGCTAGGATGGAATTGAAGAGGAGTGTACCCTCCTCATTAAATATTCACGGTCATAATATCGTATTCTACTATAATGGACAGCAGAAAACTTGCTTTAAATGTGGCAGGGAGAATCACATGGCCGCTGATTGTTACTTTGAATTAGATGACAGGATAAATATATATAATACTACAGATTTTCCTGATATTCAAAGGAAAAAGAATAGTGCACAAGACGTAGAGGAAAATAAGAGGACTGGACACACCATTCAAGAGGTAAATGCTAATAAAGATAACTCTACAGGGAATTTAGAGGAGGGAAGAGCAGACAATGAAACAAAGGATGGAGATAACAAACAAAAAACAAAGGAGCCGCTAGTACAAGAAATACAATTAGCCAGTGGAATATGTACAGATGAAAGTGAATGCACAGATGAAAATGAAGAGGAAAGGACACACATTAGTAGCAGTCAAGAGGAACCATTCCCAAATGATGATCAATCTCTTAACAAGAGGAAAGAGGATGTACCCTTGGAAACGGGTGTAACAACGGTGGAAGTGCATAGGACTGCAGATAAAGATATGGATCAAGGAACTTTTTCTCAATTAAGCGTAAATGAAGAGGACAAAGAAGTGTGTAATGCCCTAGATAAGGTTATAAAAGAAGACATACTTGAAGATAATGAGATAACGGAAATAAATAAAGAAACAACGGATAAAGATGGCGAATCGTCAAGCACTGAAACCGGTGAAGAAACATTTTCTGAAGGAATGTCGATAAGTGAGGAGTGTAAGGAAGAACAGTGGTTTGTTAAAGTAAAAAAAGGAGGTAAACTCAAAATAAAAAAGAATAAGAAGTTGGAAATTAGTAATGTTAAGAAACGAAAATTGGCAAGGTAATGTTTCTTTTTTTATCACATTATATTCTCTTTTATATATATATTTTTTTTTCATGGCTCTGACTGTTTGTACGCTAAATATCAATGGTTTGAATGACGATAGGAAAGAATTAAAATTAATTTCTCTTGCTAATCTTTATAAACTAGACATAATAATGTTGCAAGAACATAACATTAAGGCAGGAAATTCATTATATCATATAGAGCAATATTATGAAGTATTTATAAATCCAACTACTTATTTAAAAGGAGGTGTTGCAATATTGATCAGTAAACGATTGTCTCCTATAACTGTTATAAAACAAGAGATGGACTATGAAGGTAGAATACTAAGCTTAAAGATAAAAACTGGTGGTAAGGAAATTCATTTACTTAATGTTTATGCCCCATCGGGCTCGAATAAGAAAAGAGAGAGAGAAGATTTTTTTGATAGATTATTATATTATTTAAGACTAAATATAGATGACACAATTTTTGCAGGGGATTTTAATAGTGTAACTCATGTAAAAGATGTTAGTTCTTTGGATAAAACTGTAATATCAAAAAAATTTTGTGAATTACTTAAAGGGACTGGTTTTAGAGATGCTGCAAGTATCAATTATGTAACAGATTATACATATATTAAGACAAATTATGCATCCCGTATTGATAGAATATATGTTAAAAGTCTGTTTAATCATATAAATTCATGTAAAACAGTACCTATAGCATTTTCAGATCATTGTATGGTAATTACTAGTATCAACTTTTTGTCAACTAATAAAGGTAAAGGTACGTGGAAATTAAATGTCAGCATTCTAAATAGAGAGGATGTAAAAGAAAATTTTAGCGTACTATGGCAGTTCTTAAAAGGAGAGCAGTATAAGTTTAATAACTTGATCAAGTGGTGGATTTATTGCAAGGAGAAAATTAAAAGTTTTTTTGTTAAAATGTCAAAAAAAATCTTAGCAGAAAAATATGGGCTGATAAACTTACTACAATGTAGGTTAAAAGAATTATACCAAAAGGCTAATGGAGGAATTATAGACTTTGATATAATACATTCAGTGAAAAATAAAATAGAAAGGATTCAGAATGAAATATGTGAAGGAGTGAAAATAAGGGCTAGAATGAAAGATAAAATTGAAGGAGAGAAAATGTCTCCATATTTATTAAAGAAAGAGAAAGTCAATAGAAATAATAAGATAATGCAGAATATAAAAGGCGTCAATGGACAGATATTGAATAATACTAAAGCAATTTTAACTCATGCTAAAGATTTTTATGGGAACTTGTATGATAAGGTGGAAGGTGACTGTCAGTTACAAGATATGTTACTGGATTTATGTTGTAATAAATTAAATGATATTGACTGTAACGATTTAATTGGTAATATTAGTATGTTAGAATTAGGGAATGTGATTAAAGATATGGGTACAGGGAAAGCGCCAGGAATAGATGGATTACCATCAGAATTTTACAAAGAATTTTGGAAAATAATTAGAAATGATTTTTTTGAAGTGATAAAACATATATTGGACAGACAGGAACTTTCGAACTTACAAAATGAGGGCATAATAATATTATTGAGTAAGGGAAGTGAAGATCAAACACTGAGTGGATGGAGACCAATTTCACTCTTGAATGTAGACTATAAAATCATTGCTAAGTTTTTGGCCAACAGATTAAAGACGGTAATGAATAAATTGATCTCTGTTGAACAGTTTTGCAGTGTTAAAGGTAGATCAATAGTGCACTGCAATAATAATATTAGAGACATTATTCATTATACTTATAAAAATAATTATGCAATGGCCATTATGAAGTTAGATTGGAATACAGCATTTGATACTGTTCACCACGATTTTTTGTTTAAAATTATGAATAAGTTAGGAATTCCAGATTTGTATATTAGTTGGATGAAAATGTTATATAAAGATTGTTGCAGTCGGTTGAGTATTAATGGAATGTTGAGTGATGTTTTTCCAATTATGAGATCTGTGAGACAAGGATGTCCACTGTCAATGATGTTATATGTAATTTACCAAGAACCTCTCTTTTTAGGTATTAAGAATAATAAAAGAATAATATCACCACAGCTTCCAAATGGATGGAAAATTTGCATGCAAGGATTTGCAGATGATTCATCTGTGTTTGTATCAACAGAGGAATCTATAGTGGAGGTTTTTAAGGAAATACATTTATTTGAAAAAGCAAGTGGTGCCCTTTTAAATAGAGATAAAAGTAGTATAACTGGGATAGGGAAATGGCATGGTAAAAATGACTGGCCTCTTCGTTGGCTTAAAACAGAATATAATCTAAAGATATTGGGAATTTCTTATTGTGAAGACGAAAAGATGACTATGGAAATGAATTGGAATATAATAATAGAAAAACTAGAGAAACGGATCAGTATGCTTGCCCAAAGGTATCTTACAATTTTTCAGAAGGCAATAATTGTGAATTGTATTTTATTATCGAAAGTATGGTATGTAGCCCATACACTTCCATTAAGCAAGAGATTTGCACAAAAAGTAAATGTTTTAATATTCAGGTATCTTTGGAGGGGAAGCTATCATCCCATCCGTAGAGCTACCTTGCTTTTGCCTAAAAGTGAAGGGGGTCTTGGTATAGTAGATGTTATTAATAAAGCTGCTGCAATTCTTACAGCTACTAGCCTTAAAGAAACTTTGGAAGGAAGACTATTAAATATTTATTATTGTAGCATAAGACTAAGCTATTTAGTAAACACAAATAAGTATCCAGATGTATCATATATATGTCCCATGTTTTACTCTGGTGTAGTGGAAAACATAAGAAAAATGTGTAAACATGCTAAATTTCCTCATATAAAAAGTAAAGACATATATTCTGTTATATTTGTTAAGTCACAGCCATTAGTAGAGAAAGATTATCCTTTGCTACAGTGGAGTAATATATGGAAAAATGTTAATCATCCAGTGGTTGGTTTAAGGGAGAGAGAATTTATATTTAAATATTTACATGAAAAATTACCCACAAATAAACATTTAGAAATGTTAGGAATTAAGAATAATGGAAATTGTGACTTTTGTGGTGAACCTGAATATACAATGCATATATTCTATTTTTGTATAAGAATAAAAAATATTTTTCATTGGTTTAAAAGTAAATTTAATTTGATGTGTTCAGTACAAGATAATAACTGGCTAAAATTATTAATGTTAGATATTAAAGGAAGAAGTAGAAGAGATGAGAACACTGCAGTTCTGCTTATTTGTAATTATTTATATTGTGTATGGACTAGTCGTACACAGAACTTGACTGAATGGGAAACTTTATGTTTAATTAAAGGTAAATTTAATTATTTGAAATGGTTCTTGAATATTTGTTATGCAAGTAATATACAGAATATATTAACCAAAGAATTTTCCAATGTAATTTTGTAATCATTTAACAATTGTAAATATTGTACATTTGACATTTAAAAAATAAAAGAAAAAAAAAATGGTTTTGATAATTACATCTCTTTAACATTGTTTGGCTGTTTGTATTCGCCGTGGCTCAAACGGTAGCGTCCGCGACTCTGAGGCGTCAGATCGAGTGTTCGCGCCCCGTCACTGTCTGAGGTTAGAAAAGGCATGCACTCAGGGTAAGGATAACATCTGCCAAAACAAGTCCTTCGCAATAAGGCAACCGTCCTAGCCCTTGGTAGAAAAGGGAGTCCGTGACGTAAAACAGGAACAAAAATTGTTTGGTTGTTAATAAGTGATTTATATATTTGTAGCCTTTGAGAGTTACCTCTTGAAAGATAAGTCATGCAGTTATTGTTGAGTGTTGTTGTTTGCTGTTTAATATGTTATTATTAATCCCCATTCGAGTAGGGGTGGACAAAGATAGCTTGAACCTGGGGAATTAAGACTGGAGTCTCTTCCTATATCGCCATGTTGGGTTCGAATACGGGTGATCACTTTCCGAGTCGGCACTCTAACCACTGTGTTACCACGGTTCATTATAACTGAATGTTCATCGCTGTATTAACCTCCATACAAGGCAATATTGTTATTGTTAGTCGTTGAACAAGGTCTTGTTCATAAACCCATTAACATGTGTTCAATAAAGGCAAGGATAATGTCACCACTTTTTCTATATTTAACAGTGATAAAAACATTATTCATGTAAATATAATCAACATCAATGTCATTATATTTTCCCCTTTTTGTTAATTGATGTTAATGATGATGATAAACTTTCACTAAATATGAACTTCACAATAAGGTCTAAATTTACTTTTTTTTATTATTATTATTAAGTTATAATGTCTAAATTTAGTCCTTTTTTTTTTTTACTTGGGTTCCTTAAAAATTAAAATGAAAATATTTTGTTTATATTTTTTTCACGGCTACCTCGCACTTTTATTAAACATTTTAATTTTTACTCAAATTCTGAATTTTCATTAGAACTGATATATAAATAATTTATTCAAATGAGAAAGTTGTTAAGTGTATGAAAGAGCATAATTTTAAGCGGAATAAAAAGTATTCAAGAAATTGAAATGTTTAAATGGCATGAAAATTCTTCAAGAAAGTAAAGTATAAAATAAAAGAGCCAACGAAATAAGTTACCAAATATAGTTCATAAACGGAAATAGTTTTATATTGACATTTACACACAAAGAAGAGAATTATTGTTCTCAACTATGTAGCAACATGTACAATATAAGAAAGTACAAGAATAAATGACATTATATTAAAAAGCTCATTGTAAACACGGTTTGCTAAGTACAGCGTGGGAACAGCTTAGAGAGAGAGAGAGAGAGAGAGAGAGAGAGAGAGAGAGAGAGAGAGAGAGAGAGAGAGAGAGAGAGAGAGAGAGAGAGAGAGAGAGAGAGAGAGAGAGAGAGAGAGAGAGAGAGAGAGAGAGAGAGAGAGAGAGTTGTTTCTCTTTAATCCTAACGCGACTTAGGGACTCCTTGAAATAAGTTTTAACTTACTTTTTAATAGCTAAAACTAAGATCTGAATATGAGTGTGTTTGTGTGTGTGTGTGTGTGTGTGTGTGTGTGTGTGTGTGTGTGTGTGTGTGTGTGTGTGTGTGTGTGTGTGTGTGTGTGTGAGAGAGAGAGAGAGAGAGAGAGAGAGAGAGAGAGAGAGAGAGAGAGAGAGAGAGAGAGAGAGAGAGAGAGAGAGAGAGAGAGAGAGAGAGAGAGAGAGAGAGAGAGAGAGAGAGAGAGAGAGATTTTAACTTCCTTTAGGCAAGAAGAAATTGCAGGAAACAGCAACAATAAGCAAACAGCGATACGCTCACTGTTGCGTAAAGTTATTGTCTGTCATTTTTATTAATTTTCATTGAATCTTTATTTTGAAACGACGCATTTCTCTTTGTAATGCAATATAATCGTATGTAGTAGCTTTATCTGCGTAGTTCATAAACACAAACAAACACACACACACACACGCACACAGATATATATATATATATATATATATATATATATATATATATATATATATATATATATATATATATATATATATATATATATATATATATATATATATATATATATATGTATGTATGTATGTGTGTGTGTGTGTGTGTGTGTGTGCTTCTTAATTTTTGTCAATTACGTGGGGACCGCATTGGAATAGCGGTTAAAATACTGTACTCTTGAGGTGACACCCGCAATCGAACCCGTTTTTACGTCAGGAATGCAAACCAGCCTTAATACTCCTGCTCCACATCTGTTCCCACCCTTATATTGGGTATTAATAAGAAACAAAGAACATATATAGAAAAAAAGTCGGATATAATACAACAGCATACTGAAAGATCAGGATGGGTATTATTACCCTAATCATATGCTAAGCTGTAGAAGATACTGTTCCACCATTGTCTCACACCTTTTTGACATGTTCACTTAGTCTGTTGAGGTTACTGTGGCAGAAATCACAAGGGACACCACTATTTGCGCCTGCAAATCCCCAGGAATTCCTTTAGAAATCACCTTGGAGGCGAAATCGAGAGCCCTGTGGTGTGATCCGGGTACTGCCAATACAAGAGAAGCAATCCAAATCACGTCAAGGACGCGAACTCAGTACGTCAGTGATGTAAGCCAGGCGCTGACCCACTGAACCACGAAACTTTACTTGTAAGCGATAATTTCCTTAACCATAATTATAACCAATAACAATAACTGCGGTTTGGAGGATATCGATATATTATGATCAAGCGACGTGACTTCCGCATTTTTTAATGTGTTAATATGTTCATATGTTTACGTTTGCCACATACGAGCTTATTAACATTATTTTCGTCACATTCAATCTTAGTAACCCTTTTTTTTATGAGTGTGACACCGGGACAAGCAGAAACTGCCCTCATCAATAAAGGCCCGGACACGAGAAAATACCAAGACGAAGGAAAAGAAAACGGTTAAGGACAAGGCAGAGATGAGGTAATGTTACACCTTAGTAACCCTTTTTTTTCTTTACATACATGCTTAGTAATCCTTTATCGCCACGTACGAGTATTAGTATTATTAACCCAACGACACGTCAGCTTAGCAATCCATATTGTTTTTCTTTCAAGCACGTGTTTCGTCACATACGGGCTTAGGATAAACATTTACTTCCACATACTGCAACGAGTTAAGTGAAATATAAAATATTGGAAAAAAAATTTAAAACATCTTAAAACATATTGCTAATATGAATAACTTTTGAAAGGGGATGAATTAATTTAATTAATCTAACCAAACTTGACTTAATTTAATACATTTTACGAGATATGTATTCTGACTTGGGGTGTGAAAGTAATACTCTTTCGAGCTTATTACCTTTTTTTTTTTATTTGTTGATATTTCACATGGGGTAATTTGTACTTATTTTGCATTTGGAATTTGCAATAGGGAAACCATTATAAAGGAATTACATACTGTATGTACACATTATATCGTGGGAATAGACAGTAAGGCTGTTATTGTTGTTGTTTTCTGTTTAATGTGACCATTAATCCCCATTCGAATAGGGGTGAACGCAGACAGGTTGGAGCTAGGGAATTAATTCTGGCTGTTCTTCCTAACCCCTCTCGGTGGGCGGTTTTACATCACGGACTCCCTGTTCTATTAAGGGCTAGAACGGTGCCTCCTTCCGAAAGACTTTGGTTCCGGCAAAGTTTGACCGTTACCCCTAGTGAATACTCTTTCTAACTCAGACCGTGACAGGTCTTGAACCGACAACCTGAGAAATCAAAGTGGTGAAAGCTACCACCCGGCCCCACCCGCCACTACCTACCCTATCATTTTGATCTCTATTAGAGGTTATGACAAAGATGCTTAATGATACACCTTGGTTGCCAATCTGGGGACCTTCCGCTGACACCCACCACGCATAAACTCTGCTATTCCATGACTTACGTCTTTTACCCACTTTTTTTTTTTAAAGGTGTCATTATTAATCCCCATTCGAATGGGGGTGGACATAGTTTGGAGGTGAGGCAAGGCTAGATACCCTTCATAACGGTCCGCAATGAGATCAGACACGAGTTTGTCGAGCAAGCTAATCACTGAGCTACCACCGACCCCTCTTATTCACTCACTGTCTATTTCCCATAAAAAGTTATAACGAAATTGATTTATGGCACGCCTTGAAGAGTCAATTTTGGCATCTGGGTTTACACTAGGAGTGTGAGTGACAGTAAATTATTTTGAGTGTTGAAAGTTTAATATGGCTATTGTGTTCTGTGTTTCTTATATCCTCTTTCCAGGAAGTTTATTAATGTATTGTCTCAGAGTCTTTGTAAGCGACGATTTCAGAAGTATGAAAAAGAAGGGTTGGCATTGCAACAGGAGGAGAAAATGTGAAAAATGTGAAAATATAGAAATGTGAAAGATGTCAAAATGTAGAAAGGCAACTGTCTTAACAATGTACCTATATGTGGTTAGGGGCATTTTTAGACGATGACATAATTACAATTGAATTATTTCAGTCAATTTCTTATTTTATCACTTGTTTTAAGTGGTTGAGAGTATATCAGAACAACAAAAAAGCTCGTTGAACATTCGCATATTTTATTTATTTTAAAGTGTTATATATATATAGTAGTGAAAGCATAAATACTATCTAGCCTGTGCTCTCTAATTTGCATTTCCAACTTCTGACTTCCCGGTTGGATGTTTGCTCCGTGATGATTTTCCAAGAGTCAGAAAACGTTTGATATAGCCCTTGTATACTCGTTACATAAATTTGACCTTATTATTATTATTATTATTATTATTATTATTATTATTATTATTATTATTATTATTATTATTATTATTATTATCTGTTTTTGCATTTTTTACTTGCACAGTATTGAGCTAATTGTTTCTAGTAGGTCTGACACAAAAACACTTACTTCCAACGCGGCAAGTTCTGTGTTAGCATATTTCTAATTTGAAGATAAAGACCTAGCTTTTATAATACAGACAGACAGACTCACACACACACACTATCTATCTATCTATCTGTCTATCTATCTATTTATCTATCTATCTATCTATCTATCTATCTATTATATATATATATATATATATATATATATATATATATATATATATATATATATATATATATATATATATATATATATATACATATATACATACACACACAAACATATATATATATATATATATATATATATATATATATATATATATATATATTATCTCTCTCTCTCTCTCTCTCTCTCTCTCTCTCTCTCTCTCTCTCTCTCTCTCTCTCTCTCTCTGTCTATATATATATATATATATATATATATATATATATATATATATATATATATATATATATATATATATATATATATATATATATATTGAGAGAGAGAGATAGATAGATAGATAGATAGATAGATAGATAGATAGATAGATAAATAGATAGATAAAGTGCTGGAAACTTTAGTGAATAAATTTTTCCTCGTTTCTCTATTCCAGGTGAAGTATCAACCTTTATAAAATTACCAGGTGTACTTTCCACTGAGCAGATATTTTTTAATCGTAATCGATTAATTTTTAGTTAAATTTTGGAAATGTGAAAAAGTTTGAATATCAGATGTACACAATTATGTATTGTAAAAGAAATTGCTCTAGAGTTTATTCAATATATTAATTTGTCAAGCTTAAACATAGATTAAGTATTTGATTTTAATTGACAGCCAAGATCGTGATGATATTGTTCAATTACCGACTTCATATGTACAGGGTGAACTCGTTAAACCTTCTGGGGTGACAGGGGTGACTACATGATAAACATTAGCTATTGGTCAGTAGGTTGTGACATGTATTAAAGACATTTGTGTGTGTGTGTGTGTGTGTATTCTGACTGAGACAGGTTGCAGTTGAATCTAAGAACAACACAGACTTGCCTTCAAATTAAAACTAGTTTATGTATGTATCATATACGAGAATTTTCAGCTCCCTCAACTATTATATGGGTAGTAGAATGCAGAGAAGCTTAAAAAAAAAAAATAAAAAAAAAAACAGGTGTTACCTCGGTATTATCAGTCTCCTGTTTTCTCCTTAACTCAAAATCTCTTATTTTATACTAACATTTCCTATCCAACCCTATCCTGTCTTGTCATTTCATATCTATTTACGGGATGATTATGTATAACTAGTAATATGAAATGAATGTTATGTTGCTATTGCGGTGATTCACCTCCGTCTCTACCGGTTAATCTAACCTAACCAAACCAAACCATCATTTGTTTCCTTGACAATGATTAATAATAAATAATGAGATAAATTATGTGCCATCAGAATGATGCTATCATTCTCGATAGATATGCCAGTAAACTGTAAATTGTCCTTGTTAAAAGCACTACTGTATCACCCAAAAGCCTGCTGGCTAGTACAGTGTTAACGCGCTGGCTTCGTATTCACGAGGTCGAAAGATCGGTTCCCGTCCAAGACCGAGAGTTTAAGCTGTTTCCTGGCAGGTACTGCTGTGGTTGGGCACCACAGTGGGGGGTTGGGGCTTGCCCCGGCTGACGAGTACCCATTGTATTGTAATAGAAATAAAGGTTTATTATTATTATTGGATATTCTATAGTTCTTACACTGGCTTGCATATACTCCTTCCCCCCCGAAAAAAAAAATAAATGCACACATCACACTCCAATCGAGTACCTCCAGGAACGTAAACGGAGTTGGGCAGTTCCTTATATGCAAATTTCACGTGGAAGGAATGAGATCTTAAATTATATGATAAACTTTACCGGAATTTTAGGAAAATCCAACCGCCTCTCTATCCTTGATCTTCGTAACCTGTATCTTTGTCAGTATTATTGTAAGAAATTATGTAATATAAGATAATAATAATAATAATAATAATAATAATAATAATAATAATAATAATAATAATAACAATAATAATAATAATATTAATAAAAACAAAAATTATAATAATAAAAGTAATAATAATAGCAATAATAATAGTAATAATAATAATAATAATAATAAAAATAATAATAATAATAATAATAATAATAATAATAATAATAATAATAATAATAATAATAATAATAATAATAATATTAATAAAAACAAAAATTATAATAATAAAAATAATAATAATAGCAATAATAACAATAATAATAATAATAATAATAATAATAATAATAATAATAATAATAATAATAATAATAATAATAATAATAGAAAAATAATAATAATAATAATAGTAATAATAATAATAATAATAATAATAATAATAATAATAATAATAATAATAATAATAATAAGTAGGCAGTAAGTGCTTCATTAGTCTTAGCAGTTTCCTTTGGCACTTACGTTTGTCGTCTCACAGGTTTTGTGAGCTACAACAACTTTTGAGGCTCCGGTTATACACTAATAAATATGTCGGGTCTGGTATAAGACAAGTTCCGGTTTTACGTCACGGACTCCCTTTTCTACCAAGGGCTAGGACGGTTGCCTTCTTACAAAGGACTTGTTTTGGCAGATGTAATCGTTACCCTGAGTGCATGCCCTTGCTAACCTCAGACCGTGACGGGGCGCGAACCCTCGACCTGACGCCTCAAAGTCGCGGACGCTACCGCTTGAGCCACGGTGACTACATGGTCTGGTATAAAGACAAGTATCATAGAGAATTCTCGTTTCGAAAGGAGTGAAATTAACCGTCCCGCTATCTCCCTAGTCATAGTAGACCACATTCAATAAATCTAACCTATATCCTAAAACTAAAAGGATTTTATTTAAAAGACTTGTGCCATATTTCGCGGCAGTGCAAAGGGGATATATGACACTCTGTCTTCTCAACCATCTTTATAAAAACAAATGAGCCCTTTTTCACGGCCGAGTGAATACTCACACAAGTTTAAATCGTGTATTAGTCGTGATTCCGTGGTTGGAATTCCCGCAAAGAGGATGCGCTGGTTGCGATGGCCCATAATAACAGCTTAAGTCTATGAATTATAGACCATCTCTGAATTATTGCGACACATACACCCCATTGGTTGCAAGAGAGATGAAAAGATTGTGGATAAGGGCTTATTTATATACATTTGAGGCGTTTAGTGGATAGGGGTTCGGCATTTTTATCTTTCCTTTCTTCGTTTTGTGGATTTACTTCAGTTTTAGCATTTTTTAGATAATACAAAACATGAAACGTCAACATTTTCAATAGATACATCTATCGTATCACTGGAGGACTCTTGACTCCCGAGACATTTGTTTGATTGTTTTTCCTCTACTTTCAACAACATCAATTCTTCTTCTTCTTCTTCTTCTTCTTCTTCTTCTTCTTCTTCTTCTTCTTCTTCTTCTTCTTCTTCTTCTTCTTCTTCTTCTTCTTCTTCTTCTTCTTCTTCTACTACTACTACTACTACTACTACAAGTTTTTCAAAACCATTCAGTATATCGCATCCTTGTGAACTGATGTCCGCTACCAGACTGCACGGATAACTGAAAACGCGCTTGCAATATATATATATATATATATATATATATATATATATATATATATATATATATATATATATATATATATATATATATATACATATATATATATATATATATATATATATATATATATATATATATATATATGTATATATATATATGTATATATATATATATATATATATATATATATATATATATATATATATATATATATATATATATATATATATATATATATATGTATATATATATATATATATATATATATATATATATATATATATATAGTATATATATATATATATATATATATATATATATATATATATATATATATATATATATATATATATATATATATATATATATATATATATATACACACACACACATACACACACACACTGTTCTTTCTGGTTACTGTAATAATTTCGTCTAATTTCAATATAGATTATATGTCTTTTTCAGTTTCTGAGATTGTTCTTGTTGATAGCACTGCAGTTGTTACTCAATTAGGTTAAGTAGTATTTCCTTTTCTTCATAAAGACCATGTATATGTCATCTGTTAGTGGTAATTCCTTATCAAGAGCGTTTACTTCCACGTCTTTGAATATTTTCTTATCACAGAACTAGTTATGTTGTTTGCATACCACCCTGATATATTTTCGCTATTAGCTGATCCACAGCAAAATGGGACTTTAGGTTAGGTTAGCCTAACCTAATTTGAATAAGATTAGATCAGGTCAGGTTGGGTTGGGTTAGACTATATTATATAAAATTAGTTTAGTACAAGTTCTTGAGAAGGGATCCATTATTTAATGCTGTATGTTAACAATTTGTGCTTACACACACATACATACGTACATATATATATATATATATATATATATATATATATATATATATATATATATATATATATATATATATATATATATATATATATATATATATATATATATATATATATATATATATATATATATATATATATAAATAGTCAAATAAGCACGTTACCACATGTGAAAACTTGACTCATATTTTACCTGACCGGGACTCGAACCTAGGACACATAATTACTGTGCCAAGGCGCTACCTACTACACCACAGATGGTCTAAAAGAGAAATCAGCCTTACAGCTTTACTACTATTCTAGGAATGAACGCATCTGAATGCCTTTTTGTTCATATTACAGTTTCTCCCAGCCTCACTAACTGTAATATAAACAAAAAGGTATCCAGAGAGAATGCGTTCATTCCTAGTATAGCAGTTAAGTGTAAGGGTGGTTTCTCTTTTAGACCTTTTGTGGTGTAGTTCATAGCGCCTTGGCACAGTAGTTATATGTCCTAGGTTCTAGTCCCTGTCGGGTAAAATATGATTCATGTTTTTACATATGGTAATGTGCTTATTTGAGTATTGTTGATGCCAATTTAGATTGGGATTTGAATCAAATGCGAAAACGAAGCCATGGGTGAGGATGGGAGAAACTGTAATATGAACAAAAAGACATTCAGATAGAATACGTTAATTCCTAGTATAGCAGTTAAGCGGTAAGGTTGGTTTCTCTTTTAGATATTCTGTGATGTAGGTGGTAGCGCCTTGGCACAGTAATTATGTGTCCTATGTTGGAATCCCGGTCGGGTAAAATATGATTCATATATATATATATATATATATATATATATATATATATATATATATATATATATATATATATATATATTTCAAGAGTGATACTCCGAAAGAATGACATAAAAGAGTGACAAAGTAAAATAAAATGTAGAAAGAGTGACATGACAAGAGAGTGACATTAGAGAAAAAAAATCAAACCTAATCTAACCAAAGGAAACCACTGTTTCATTATTTTTAAATTTTGTCTCTCTTGATTTGTCACTCTTCTGAACAGTATTTTTGTCACTCTTGTTATGTCACTCTTTTGAACGGTTTCCATATATATATATATATATATATATATATATATATATATATATATATATATATATATATATATATATATATATATAGAATGAATGCATGGAATTATTTTTGCCATAGACCTGTGAAATAGATATTCTTATCCTTATCAAAGATACTGTAAGTAAACTGCTCCAATACTGTCTCCGCTTATCTTGTCACATAATTATTGAGATTTTATTGAGTTGACAGGGTCATCCTCACGAGGAACGGCCATTAACACGCCCATGAGTTTTAAAGAGAAAAAGGAAATAAATCTCTCATATTAGTTCCCCGTCACGGTCTGAGGTTAGCAAGGGCATGCACTCAGGGTAACGACTACATCTGCCCAAACAAGTCATTCGCAAGAAGGCAACCGTCCTAGCCCTTGGTAGAAAAGGGAGTCCGTGACGTAAAACCGGAACACATATGAGTTCACCTGTTCAAGGATATCAAGTAGTCTTGCTTTATGAGTTTGACCTGAAGGTTATTCGGGATCCGGCTTATGCTTGTATATATCACAATAGAGAACGAAACCACGCAACGCAATACTAATTATTATTTTTTTTTTTGCAAAGCTTCTCTGTTACAAATATTATTATTACCATTAAAGGTAGTGAGAGGCAAGATTTTTGGTAAAGGGAAGGATTAGTTATAGATTTTGCACACCACTGAGGTCAGTGAAAACTTAAGTTTAGCTTTATATATATATATATATATATATATATATATATATATATATATATATATATATATATATATATATATATATATATATATATATATATATATATATATATATATATATATATATATATATATATATATATAAATAAAGTAGTAGCTATAGACATGGATGAAAGGGATTAACAATTAACATGTAGCAGGTTTGACCATGGCATCAGCCACCCGTTGTGGTAGTACAGCTGAATGGTCTTTTGGATTTAGATAGGACTGTCCAGAACAGTTCGATGTCCAGTCTTCCTTCAGTTACGATTCTTTTCCTATGCCTGCGTCAACACCGAATATTCTTGGATATTCGTTACACATCTCTTATCCTTTCTTATCTGACAAGTCACAAAACTCCCCATCTCTGTTTATTTTTACTTTATGTTTTCTTCGTGCCCAAGTTCGATGTGGGCAGATTTAGCCTTTTTTTTTTTTTGACCGGCCTGTGTCACAATCATAAAAAAAGCCTAATAAACACTTTATTTTACGGGAGGTCTGCGGAACGGGCATTATTGACCTTATCGAAATTCGAACCCGTTAGTACTTCTGTACTCGCTGAATCTGCTGAGTTGACAAAAGCAAACCAAGTTAGCCGGAAGCTTTTTTGCATTTTGTATATTATCTTTTGTCTTTATCGGGTGCTTTTCCCGCGTTCATATGGAGTCGCTGTTTTTCAATGGTGTCTTAGAGACTGAAAGGATAATATATATACTCAAACTTTTTAGACGTCATGTCCTTCTTGACACCATCCCTCTCCACTGAACCGGAGTTGGGACCGACTCCAAGTTGAATGGACTTCCTCCTTGTATGATTTTATTTATTTATATATTCATTTATTATGTATTTATTTATTTTATTTTTTTCATATATATATATATATATATATATATATATATATATATATATATATATATATATATATATATATATATATATAATTAAATGCCAACTTCAATTCACCGCCTAAATGTGTAAATATCGCGAGTTCTAATTGGCGTGGAAATATGCAGACTCGACAAAAACAGGATGACATATATGAATGATCCGAACCAGGAAACTATGTAAATTAATACGAAGTTTCCAAAATGGATTCCTTACTCAATTAGCTTCAATGTTTGTCTGTTTATGTAGTTATTTATCTATTTATTATTAAGATCGGGGTTTCATAATGTCAAGAATGATAGACACACGTGTACATAAAACTGGATAAAAAAAAAACATAAAAAGCCAATGTATTATCCATATTTAAATGACTTCCTTATAGTATACCGTGGCTCAGTCGGTAGCGTCCGCGACTTTGAGGCGTCAGGTCGACGGTTCGAGCCCCGTCATGGTCTGAGGCTAGCAAGGGCATGCACTCAGGGTAAGGATTACATTTGCCAAAACAAGCCCTTCGCAAGAAGGCAACCGTCTTAGCCCTTGGTAGAAAAGGGAGTCCGTGACGTAAACCCAGAACATTACAATACTGAATTGTTTTTTAAAAAGCTGTGATATATTATATTTTGCTATGTTTAATTTGAGTTGTATATAAATATAATTCAGTAGAAAGTAAAACAGAGCACTTACATGATTCCGAATCACCTGTTCGGATCTATTTAGGTGCTTAATCTGGACATGAGGTCAGGTCACGTTAGGTTGGCTTACTCAGTTCAACATTAAGCATTTAAAAATTACATCAGGTGCTTATTCTGGGACTGATTCAAAATTTCTTTGTTAAATGCATATGTGTTCACAGCAAAGCGCACCGTCGTCAAGTCCGCAAACTTGGTAAGTATACCAGAAATGTGTTGGCAGAGTAGGAACAGTGTGGTTTTTATGGACAGAAATGATGGTACTATAGATATCGTGCAAAAAGGAAATGTATTCTAAACGTGGAGCTTCTCTGCTATATTTACACGTGTGTGTGTGTGTGTGTGTGTATGATTAACTTGTGATAACACCTGAGGCTATTATTAAGTGCACTTTCTCCAGTTTCACTACCCTAATGAAAATTCTCCTAACCAAATATTACGACCCCATTCACACCCTCATATCCTAAACTAAGGGGTTTCCGCCTCCCTCCCGTATCCTATTTACTATTATACACTACTTCTGTCTTAAAGTGCGTTTTTTCCAGTTGATCCGATGTGCGTAATTTTTTTCTCTTTTTTATTTTTTATTTATACTACAGGCATTTAAATCTTATTTAAGTTTGCTGATATGCCAGAAATATACACAAGGAGTTGTAAAGAATAAGACATTTTATATACATCTACATTGTCGTTAATGATTCATGACTCATTAACAAACCCAGAGCATACTCTCTCTCTCTCTCTCTCTCTCTCTCTCTCTCTCTCTCTCTCTCTCTCTCTCTCTCTCTCTCTCTCTCTCTCACACCACACACACACACACACACACACACACACACACACCGCGCGTTCAGTGACACACGAAATTGCTCCTCTTAAATTTTTAACTGTTTCGAGTGACTAAGTGCTTAGTGGAAAACTTTACCATAATTTCCATAAATCTGAAATCCTGCAGAGTATTGTGAGTACAAGAACTTATATTTGTTGTAAGACGAGACTGTTCATATTAAAGGAAAAAAAATTGAGAACTTTTTCGTGAGGAGAGAGAGAGAAGCTGCCGTCCAGTTCTGCCTTGAGGGAAATCTAGAAGAGTTGCCAGAGGTGGAGCCATCACATCACATTACCTAATTTTTTGTGTAAACTGGGGAAAGCTCTTAAGCCGTTTACCTGATCCTGTGGTTCTATATATTGTTAAAATCAGTATCCTTCCCATTTATATTAACTAGTTAGTTAGTTTGATACACGAAAAAATTGAATAATAAAAGAAAAAAAAATTACCAAATACCCACCTGTCAACAGTACTGAGTTAAGTTGCCAAGTAGTACAGCAGTCTTATTTTCTTCATTTTTTTTGCTTTTCTTTTAGCTTTCTCTTTTACTATTTTGTTATTTTGTATATATATTGAGTTAAATGTAAAGTCTAATCCCGTGATAACATATCTTGGTTAGCAAGTCAGTTTATCAGTTAGGAAGAATATATAACAGAAACAGGTGGGTGCCACCTCAAACACAAATTCGAATTTTCCTTCAGGTTTGACTTTTGTTTTTCTTTTTCTTTTTATACTTAAATTACCATGGTCTAGTTTTTAAGTTAAGATGTGTGTTACCAGAAAGGAGACAAACTGAGTCACTAAATAGCACTTATATGGAGATATACAAATTCTGTGTGAAGCTAAATTAGAAGTTTTTCTCTTTTCTTTTTTTTCCTCTTTCTCGTCTTCTTTCTATATTCTGTGAGAGGGAGAACATAAAAATGAAGCCATCTCTGTCCCAAACCTCTCCCACCCATGGGTCGGGAGAAGGGGTAGTCATCAGGGGACTTAAATAGAGAATCAAGAAGTTAGAGGAAATGGTTATAAGCCTTGATGATAAAATTCGGAATATGGATGGAGAAATGAAAGAGAATGAAACACTCAGAGAACAAATAAGATCTTTGGAGGAAGCAAATAAAGCACAAGGGCAGGAGAGAAAGGAACTAGAAAAAAGAATAAAGAAGCTGGAAGGGGAAAAGAGTCAACTAGAATCTAGAATTTCTAAACAAGAAGATAAAAACAAACAGCTGAATGACAACCTAAAGGAATTAGATGTTAGTTCACTGCTCTCTTCTGAGAGAGACGAGATTGCTGCTTGGAATGTTCAGATTAAGGAAAACATTGAACAGTTCAGAAAAGAGTTCCAGGAGCTGAATATGGAAAATGATGCCATGAAAACGTCCTTTGCTGATGCACTAAAGGGGAATGTGGCAGTAAAAGAGGCTGTAAAGGTGGTGGCACTGGAAAACATACAAACAGTTGACTATAAAGAGACAGTAATCGAAAAAATGAAAGACGTTGTGATGGAAAGGGCAAACCCACTCATCAGACAGGCACTTGATAAGGAGAAGACAGTGGTAATCTCAGGCATAAGTGAATCCCAGGAGCCAACATGGCAGGGGAGACTTGAAGAAAATAAAGCTAGCGTTGTAGACCTGATAAGAAAGCTTGGAGTAGTATGTGGTCCTGAGGATATTGTAAACATATACCAACTAGGTAAATATTCGAGGGAAGGAAAGCCGAGACCAACAAAAGTAACCTTTGAGAGAGGGGAAACATGTAGGGAAATATTGTTGAGAAAAAAAAGTCTAAAAGACCTTCAAGAATGCAAAGAAGTGTTCATTAGACGATACAGAACACAGGAAGAGATGGGAAAGATCAAAAACTTGTTGCAAGAGGCAAGAAGGTTAAATGATGAAAGAAATGAAGAAGAGAAGAAAAATTTTCGTTACAGAATACTTCCAGACAAAGGGGAGATAAAGAAGATAATGACAGAAGATCAGGGGATGGGGCCTCATTAAGATTGTTATACACAAATGCTGATGGATTAGCTGGTAAGGCAGTAGAATTAAAAGATAGGATTCACAACAGTAAGGCAGATATAGTAGCAATTACAGAGACTAAGTTGAGTGAGGAAATAAACAGTGTCACAGTTTTTCCTAGGGGCTTCAGAATACTAAGGGTTGAAAGATCTGAGAGGACTGGTGGAGGGATAGCACTGCTCATAAGTGAGAGGATTCAAGTTGAAGAAATAAACTTGGCTATAGAAAGTGAGTTCAGGGAATTTCTTGTTGCTCGCATAAATACTGGGTCAGAGAGCATTATAATAACTGTTGTATACAACCCACCAAGGAACCAAAATAGGCTTGAAATTTATGAGGAAAGTCATATAGGTACTATTGAAGTCATAAACTCAGTTGTTAACATGGCACGGGAGAAAAAATGTAGGATTTTGATTATGGGAGACTTTAATCATAAAGAGATAGATTGGATAAATCTTGACCCACACAGTGGTGAGGACTCATTCGGGGCAAGATTCCTAGATTGCGTACAAGGGAATTTCCTACACCAACATGTAATGGAACCAACAAGAGCCAGGGGTGGGGATGAGCCATCACTACTTGATCTATATCATTGAAGACGTTCTTCCTGAGAGTAGAGGCACTGAGGACATGAGGAGGAACTATCGGAAAGGAGATTACATCAAAATGAATGAGCTTTTTGCAGTTATTGACTGGAGAACCTTATTTTACAACAAATCTGTACAAGAAATGTATGACATCTTTTGTGAGAAATATGGGAGGATAGTAGATTGCTGCATACCTGTCACCAAAGTAGGTGTAATTCATGCCAGAGAGAAATGGTTCGATAATGGGTGTAAAAGAGCTAAGGAGTGGAGAGACAAATGCTGGAAAAGGTATAGGAGGAGAAAAAACATAAATGCCTGGCAAACCTACAAAAGAGCAAGAAATGACTACCTAAGTAAAAGGAGAGAGGCAGAGAGAGACTATGAGAGGGACATCACCAGGAAGGCTAAAGAAAATCCCAAGCTTTTCCACAGCTTTATCAGAGGAAAACTGAAGGTAAAAGAACAGGTTTTAAGGCTAAAGAGAGCGGATGGAAGCATCACTGAGACGGATGAAGAGATCTGCAAAGAATTGAACAAGGAGTTTGTCAGTATTTATAGTAGAAAATACCCCACCCCCTCAGATTGCAGTGATAGAAGCTCAAGGGCCGGTATTAGAGAACATCAACCTTACAGCCACAGAGGTATGCAAAGCGCTGATGGATTTAGATGTTCATAAAGCTACAGGTCCTGATGACATATCCCCTCATGTGCTTAAAAAATGCGCAAACACAATATCAGTGGCACTAAGTATCATATTTAAGGAGTCACTGGAGTCGGGGGAGATTCCAAGATGCTGGAAACAAGCAAATATGATACCTATCTTCAAAAAGGGAAGGAGGGATACGGCTCTGAACTATAGACCAGTTTCCTTGACCAGCATAGTTTGCAAAGTTATGGAGAAACTACTAAGGAAACATATCTCTCTTCACTTGGAATCCTTCAACTTTTTGTCAGTGAGGAAACATGGCTTCAGAGAAGGTAGATCAACAGTAACAAACTTATTAGAATTTTATGATGAGGTAAGCCAAATCTTACAGGAAAGAGAGGGCTGGGCAGATTGCATATTCCTAGACTTCCAGAAAGCGTTTGACACTGTTCCACATGGGAGACTTATTAGGAAGCTGCAATCAATGGCTAGAATAGGTGGAAATGTTTTGGAATGGATAAAAACTTACTTAGAAGGAAGGGAACAGAGGGTTAGAGTAAGACACTCAGTGTCTGAATGGAGAAGAGTTAGTAGTGGAGTTCCACAGGGTTCAGTTTTAGGGCCACTTTTGTTCCTTGTATATGTAAATGACCTACCAGAGTCTGTAAATTCATTCATGAATATGTTTGCAGATGATGCAAAGATTGTGAAGAAAGTAAAAAACGAGAACAATGGTAGAGAACTTCAGGAGGATCTAAATAATCTGCATGAGTGGTCAGAAAAGTGGCTAATGAAATTCAATACCTCAAAATGTAAGGTAATGAGAATGGGTACAAGTGCAAGAAGGCCCAAGCTTGACTACTCGGTGGCTGGAGTACAACTTCAAGAGACAGAAAATGAGAGAGATCTAGGAGTAAACATACTGGCAGATTTGTCTCCAGAAATACATATAAATGGCGTAGTAAGGGCAGCATATGCATTCTTATCAAATGTAAGGGTAGCCTTCAGGCACATGGACAAGGAAATGTTCAGAAATATTTATGTAACCTATGTGAGGCCAAAACTCGAATATGCAGCCCCCTTTTGGAATCCGCACTTGAAAAAGCACATAGCTAAGCTTGAAAAAGTTCAAAGACATGCCACGAAACTGGTGCCAGAAATACGCAATCTCGGTTATGATGAGAGGCTGAGGGAATTAGACTTGCCATCACTCGAAGCTAGAAGAGTAAGGGGGGATATGGTGACAGTCTTTAAATTCCTTCATGGTTATGATAGAGTGGATAGGGATCGATATTTCGATATGGCTGGCTCTAGAACTAGAGGTCATAGTTTGAAGCTTCGTAAGAAAACTTGTTTGCAGGATGTAAGGAAATACTTTTTCAGTGTAAGAGTAGTTGATAATTGGAATTGGCTAAGCGAGGAGGTAGTTAATGCTATCTCAATCCATAGTTTTAAGGACAGGTACGATAAGTATCACTAAGTCTAAAATGGAACCGATCAGGAGACGGGAAGATACGAGCTTTGGGCTCTTTCCCGTAAACACAATTAGGTAATCACAATTAGGTAATCACACACACACGCATACAAACACAGATATTCAACAGATATTACCCCATTTTGAATGTTATTTTTTGTGTAAATTACACTTTGATATATCGGAAAAATCATGTTATTTAAAAACTCCGTAACATCATTTAATATGATTTAGTTATTATTAAGAGAACTCTTTTATTTCTTACTTCTCTGATGTGTTACTATCTAGTGAGTATTATTGCTTGCGTTTATTGCTATCACATGACAGTAATTCAGAAGTAATTGAGGACATCCTTATATATATATATATATATATATATATATATATATATATATATATATATATATATATATATATATATATATATATATATATATATATATATATATATATATATATATATGTATATATATATATATATATATATATATATATATATATATATATATATATATATATATATATATATATCTGACAAGTCATTACTCTCCATCTCTGTTACTTTTTACTTAATGTATTCTTCGTGCCCAGTCTCGATGGGGGCTGTTTTTTTCTTTTCTTTTTTCGACCCGTCCTGGTGTCACAGTCATAAAAAAAAAAAAAAAAAAAAAAAAAAAAAAAAAAAAAATATATATATATATATATATATATATATATATATATATATATATATATATATATATATATATATATATAAAGATTCCAATACGAATAGTATCTATAATAATATAGATATGAAAAAATATCTCTGCTTGTATCATTAGACTTATCAAAAGTCTTCGACAGTGTAAACCATGAAATTCTTTTAAGTAAATGTACTAACCTATATATTGATCCGAGCTGGTTTAGCGAGTATCTATCTAATCGTAAACAGTCTATACGTCTTAACAACATTATCTCTATGCCAAAAAATAGATCATTTGGTGTTCCACAGGGATCAGTGCTTGGTCCTATCCTCTTCTCCATTTACGTAAATGATCTATCTTCTTTCATTTCTGACTGTCTAGTCGTACAATATGCAGATGACACTCAACTACTCCTTAGTGGTGACATTAATAATCTCCCAGAGCTAACTTTAAGAGCAGAAAACACTCTGTCAAAAATTAAAACCTATTTTCAAGAAATTGGGCTGTTAATAAACGAAAGTAAAACACAGTGCATATTTATTGGTTCAAGGTTCCTTATAGGACAAATTCCAGAAAACACAACAATTAATATTTGCGGCAGTATTATCACACCTAGAGTCAAAAACTTAGGAATTCACTTTGACAACCACATGTTGTTTGATTCCCACATAGATAAAGTATGCAAAAAGGTTACAGGAACATTAATTTACTTATCACGTATAAAAGAGAATTTTGAGACTACCTCTCAACTAACTGTTGTTGAATCTCTAGCCCTAAGTCACATAAATTACTGCACAAGTGTTTGGGGAGCTACCACTAAGACTCAGATAAACAGAATACAGAAACTTATTAATTTTGCAGCTCGAGTTGCCCTGGGAGGAATAAGATAATATGACCACATCACACCAGATCTTAATAAATTTGGGTGGCTGAGGGCAGAAAACACAGTCGCTTATGCTATTTATGTTTTTGTATTCAAAATTTTGGACCATCATTATCCTAGCTGGCTATTTGATTTAAAAACAGTCAGGGATGTAAGGGGAACCAACACAAGACAGAGCAGTGAGCTCTTTATTCACAGAACAAACACAGAAGCAGGTACAAAGATGATCACTATCAAAGGGCCAACACTCTGGAACAATATTCCAGAGCATCTTAAAAATGCATCCTCCTTCACAGCTTTCAAAGGCAAACTATATAGTTTTCTTTTGGACAAATGGTTGCTGCTCATTAAGAACTAATTATTCTCATTGTAAGGAAAACAAATATGATAATGATGCCGATAATAACGATATTGTATCTAGTGTTATTATTACTACTTTATTATTAATATTATTGTTAACATTTTTATTACAGCATTATTATTTTCTATGAAAGTTACATTTAATTTAACTATATGTAATACCCTATTATTTATTTGTTTAATTACATGTCTACTTATAAGTTACTTTTACTTTTAGAATAACCATTGTACAATGGAAATAAATGTTTGTTTGTTTGTTTGTTTGCTTATCTAAGCCTGAGTATGTCACAAATTTGTTCCTTTAACCCATCAAATCTAATGTTGTACTAATATATCTTCATTGGCTGAAAAGAGCTACCGCACAAAAGCCACCACTATCCCCTCTTTATATCCAAATTGTTTTAGCAATAAATGTATTACGAACCACCTTTGGAAGACGTACTCCCGCGTTTCTAGTTTGTGAAGCGGGCGTTGATCCATTAAAGATGGCAAAGCTGAAATGGGTTACCACGCAAGGGAAGGCACTATCGTCTCCTTCCCGAGAAGTTTTTGTGAACTTCCAAGGAGAGACTTTTTTTTTTTATGATTGTGACATCAGGACGGGCCAAAAAAAAAAAAAATCTACCCTCCTCGGGCCTGGGCACGAAGAAACAAAGAGAAACAGAGCTGGGGAGTATTGTGACTTGTCAGATGTGAAGGGATGATAAGAAATCTGTAACGAATATCCACGACTATTCGGTGTTGGTGTGGGCATAAAAATAGAACCGTAACTGAAGGAAGACTTAATATCGAACTGTCCTTGTCAGTCTTATTTAAGTCTACAAGACCCTTCAGCTGTAGTATAGCAACGGTCGGTTGGTGCCATGGGCCAACCTACTACATGGAAATTACTTGGGATCTCTCGGTTTTGCCGGCGAGGTGTTGATTCTCTGAGTCAGTAAGAATGGCAGAGCTGAAATGGGATACTAAATTCGCCACTACCCCGTTCTTAGCCACAGTAAAGTTTGGTGAATTACGAACCAGCGTGGAGAGACATGGATTCGAATTTACGTCACGAACTCCCTTTTCTACTAAGGGCTAGGACGGTTGCCTTCTTGCGAAGGACTTGTTTTGGCAGATGTAATCGTTTCCCTGAGTGTATGCCCTTACTAACCTCAGTCCGTGACGGGGCGCGAGGGTTAGCGCCCCATCACGGACTGAGGTTAGTAAGGGCATACACTCAGGGAAACGATTACATCTGCCAAAACAAGTCCTTCGTAAGAAGGCAACCGTCCTAGCCCTTAGTAGAAAAGGGAGTTCGTGACGTAAAACCGAATCCATGTCTCTCCAAGGTTGTACGAACCACCTTGGAGAGACATAATAGGAATTTCTCGGTTGTAAGCCAGGTGCTGATCTACTGAGCTTAGGAGGGTGATTGCATCATCTTTATTTCCCTGATTAACACTTTGGAAAGTAGTACACGGGTATTGCCAGGACGAGAGATATTTGCTAAACTGTTCAGAACAAAGGAACACCGATTTGTTAAATTTTATGAATCATTCACTGTTAATTTAGGGAATGTGTAAGTCAAAGAAACAAAAAAATGTGGAAATGTGGCTCTTTCATGTAATTAATGTCAACTTCATATTCCACTGTTTCCCTATTATATGTGCGCCATTTCCTGGAATATTCTCATAATGCATGGAGGCCGCGGTAGCATAGTGGTAGAATGCGCAAGTCCGGATTCGACTTGCTTTGGTTCCATCCCACCGTTGGGCGCTAAGGAGGGCATCCAGCTTTAATCCCCTAGCTCCAATGTGTCTGTCCAACCCCATTTGAAAGGGGACTAATTTGGACACAAAATGGTGCAAGAAGATACTCAAAATGTATCGTTCAAAATGTATCTGTGTATGTTTAAAATTTTAACTGGAGGTTTTTTCTCACCCTCACGTTGTCTTAAGGGGGGTTTACACTGTCAAACGGTTCGTCGAACGCGGTTCGACAGACAAGTGTTTGAAGTGATGTTCGAACGTGTGAACGGGGTATTTGGTTGTCGAACACGGAACCGTGTTCGACAACCAAATACCCCGTTCACACGTTCGAACATCACTTCAAACACTTGTCTGTCGAACCGCGTTCGACGAATCATTTGACAGTGTAAACCCCCCTTTACGGTTAAGCAGAAACCTATGTTAAGGCATTTATTGTTAATATTGTTACACACATGTTCTACCGTCCTTGCTCTGTATCTCGGAATACCAGCAGAACTTCTTTTGTGTTTGCTTTTATTGTATTATTAAACTGTAAGTATTTGTAGGTATGCAGTATATATACCAGTTTTTTAATAATTTTAACTATCTTTATTTCTGTCTTCGTTCAATGATAATAATAATTAAAATAATAATAATAATAATAATAATAATAATAATAATAATAATAATAATAATAATAATAATAATAATAATAATAATAATAATAATAATAATAATGTAAGACATATATTCATAAAAGAATAATAGAATATGCTCTTCTCCAAAAGCCTCTTTCTTTTCTCCTGTGAGCTACAGCCTTTGGCCCTGCAAGGAATGAAAAGAGAGGGAAACAATAGATTTGCTAATATGTAGTTCCGGCGTATGTTAAAGGAAACTTCTCACCTCTCTCTCTCTCTCTCTCTCTCTCTCTCTCTCTCTCTCTCTCTCTCTCTCTCTCTCTCTCTCTCTCTCTCTCTCTCTCTCTCTCTCTCTCTCTCTCTCTCTCTCTCTCTCCCTCTCTCTCTCTCTCTCTATGCAGCAATGTTTTATCAATGTGTACACCTCCCTGTAAACTATGTTCAATTCTTGGTTTTGTATCCATTTGAAGCATTATTTGTATGAACTCATGTAATGTCTGACGCCTTGGCGCAATAAATTAATAAAATATAAAATAATCTCTCTCTCTCTCAACATCACATTATTTTTAGTGTAAGATAAATGGAATGAAGAAGTTCTGTATCTTTCATTAATTTATATATTACACCATTTACGGTAATACCTACTTCAGTTGTGGAAATAATAGGAATATATATTTTTTATGAGTGTGACAACAGGCCGGGCAAGAAAAATATAAAATAAAACTGCCCTCATCGGGCCTGGGCACGAAGAAAACATAATGTAAGGAGAAATAGAAGTGGAGAGTATAGTGATTTGTCAGATGTGAAGGGATAATAAGAGCTGTGTAACAAATATCCAAAAATTTTCGGTGTTGATGTAGGCATAGAAAAAAAAAATAACTGAAGGATGACTCGGCATCGAACAGGACATCATCACGTTTCGCAATTTTGTTTTCAAATGTTGAACTTTAACTTTTTTTTTTTTTGGTGGTGGTGGTTTTTTCACTTTCATATTTGGGAAGGGATACCTTTAGAAATGATAATAATAATAATAATAATAATAATAATAATAATAATAATAATAATAATAATAATAATAATAATAATAATAATAATAATAATAATAATAATGATAATAGTCTATTATTATTATTATTATTATTATTATTATTATTATAATTATTATTATTATTATT
>JAXCGZ010017105.1:82500-92500 GCA_037179515.1 Halocaridina rubra | reverse complement strand
GCGCAAACACAATATCAGTGGCACTAAGTATCATATTTAAGGAGTCACTGGAGTCGGGGGAGATTCCAAGATGCTGGAAACAAGCAAATGTGATACCTATCTTCAAAAAGGGAAGGAGGGATACGGCTCTGAACTATAGACCAGTTTCCTTGACCAGCATAGTTTGCAAAGTTATGGAGAAACTACTAAGGAAACATATCTCTCTTCACTTGGAATCCTTCAACTTTTTGTCAGTGAGGCAACATGGCTTCAGAGAAGGTAGATCAACAGTAACAAACTTATTAGAATTTTATGATGAGGTAAGCCAAATCTTACAGGAAAGAGAGGGCTGGGCAGAATGCATATTCCTAGACTTCCAGAAAGCGTTTGACACTGTTCCACATGGGAGACTTATTAGGAAGCTGCAATCAATGGCTAGAATAGGTGGAAATGTTTTGGAATGGATAAAAACTTACTTAGAAGGAAGGGAACAGAGGGTTAGAGTAAGACACTCAGTGTCTGAATGGAGAAGAGTTAGTAGTGGAGTTCCACAGGGTTCAGTTGTAGGGCCACTTTTGTTCCTTGTATATGTAAATGACCTACCAGAGTCTGTAAATTCATTCATGAATATGTTTGCAGATGATGCAAAGATTGTGAAGAAAGTAAAAAACGAGAACAATGGTAGAGAACTTCAGGAGGATCTAAATAATCTGCATGAGTGGTCAGAAAAGTGGCTAATGAAATTCAATACTTCAAAATGTAAGGTAATGAGAATGGGTACAAGTGCAAGAAGGCCCAAGCTTGACTACTCGGTGGCTGGAGTACAACTTCAAGAGACAGAAAATGAGAGAGATCTAGGAGTAAACATACTGGCAGATTTGTCTCCAGAAATACATATAAATGGCATAGTAAGGGCAGCATATGCATTCTTATCAAATGTAAGGGTAGCCTTCAGGCACATGGACAAGGAAATGTTCAGAAATATTTATGTAACCTATGTGAGGCCAAAACTCGAATATGCAGCCCCCTTTTGGAATCCGCACTTGAAAAAGCACATAGCTAAGCTTGAAAAAGTTCAAAGACATGCCACGAAACTGGTACCAGAAATACGCAGTCTCAGTTATGATGAGAGGCTGAGGGAATTAGACTTACCATCACTGGAAGCTAGAAGAGTGAGGGGGGATATGGTGACAGTCTTTAAATTCCTTCATGGTTATGATAGAGTGGATAGGGATCGATATTTTGATATGGCTGGCTCTAGAACTAGAGGTCATAGTTTGAAGCTTCGTAAGAAGACTTCTTTGCAGGATGTAAGGAAATAGTTTTTCAGTGTAAGAGTAGTTGATAATTGGAATTGGCTAAGCGAGGAGGTAGTTAATGCTATCTCAATCCATAGTTTTAAGGACAGGTATGATAAGTATCACTAAGTATAAAATGGAACCGATGAGGAGACGGGAAGATACGAGCTTTGGGCTCTTTCCCGTAAACACAATTAGGTAATCACAATTAGGTAATCACACACACACACACACACACACACACACACACACACACACACACACACACACACACACACACACACACACACATATATATGATTTCAGCCAGAGTTTGAAATCCATTCTGGCTCCAGTGATATTATTGAGAAAAGGGTAACATCCTAATGGGTATTTTAAGGCAATTATTTTATAGGTTTTTACATGTATTAGTGTGGCTCATGGCATTAGCCGCCCGTTGCGATACCACAGCTAAAGGTCTTTTGGACTTAAATAGGATAGTCCAGGACAGAATCGTGTTGAGTCTTCAGTTATGGTACTTTTTCTATGGCTACATTAACGCTAAATATTCTGGGATATTCGTTACACATCTCTTATTAACCCTTCACATCTGACAAGTCACATCACTCTCCAAATCCCTTTTTCTTTACTTTGTGTGTTCTGCGTGCCCACGCCTGATAAGGCAGTTTTAGTTTATTATTTTTGTTGGCCCGTCCTAGTGCTACAATCGTAAATAAATTCTAGTTTGATATAGTAAGATGAAATTGACGTGTTTATTGAGATAGATGACCGTAGTCACCTTGGCTCAAGCGATAGCGTCCGCGACTTTGAGGCGTCCGGTCGAGGGTTCGCGCCCCGTCACGGTCTGAGGTTAGCAATGGCATGCACTCAGGGTAGCGATTATATCTACCAAAACAAGTCCTTCGCAAGAAGGCAACTATCCTAGCCCTTAGTAGAAAAGGGAGTCCGTGACGTAAAACCGATACAACAATTTAGTAGTCACCGTGGCTCAAGCGGTAGCGTCCGCGACTCTGAGGCGTCAGGTCGAGAGTTCGCGCCCAGTCACGGTCTGAGGTTAGCATGGGTATGCACTCAGGGTAGCGATTATATCTGCCAAAACAAGTCCTTCGCAAGAAGGCAACCGTCCTAGCCCTTAGTAGAAGAGGGAGTCCGTGACGTAAAGCCGGTACACCAATTTAGTAGTCACCGTGGCTCAAGCGGTAGCGTCCGCGACTCTGAGGCGTCAGGTCGAGGGTTCGCGCCCCGTCACGGTCTGAGGTTAGCATGGGCATGCACTTAGGGTAGCGATTATATCTGCTAAAACAAGTCCTTCGCAAGAAGGCAACCGTCCTAACCCTTAGTAGAAAAGGGAGTCCGTGACGTAAAACCGGTACACCAATTTAGTAGTCACCGTGGCTCAAGTGGTAGCGTCCGCGACTCTGAGGCGTCAGGTCGAGGGTTCGCGCCTCGTCACGGTCTGAGGTTAGCAAGGGCATGCACTCAGGGTAGCGATCATATCTGCCAAAACAAGTCCTTCGCAAGAAGGCAACCGTCCTAGCCCTTAGTAGAAGAGGGAGTCCGTGACGTAAAGCCGGTACACCAATTTAGTAGTCACCGTGGCTCAAGCGGTAGCGTCCGCGACTCTGAGGCGTCAGGTCGAGGGTTCGCGCCCCGTCACGGTCTGAGGTTAGCATGGACATGCACTCAGGGTAGCGATTATATCTGCCAAAACAAGTCCTTCGCAAGAAGGCAACCGTCCTAGCCCTTAGTAGAAAAGGGAGTCCGTGACGTAAAACCGGTACAACAATTTAGTAGTCACCGTGGCTCAAGTGGTAGCGTCCGCGACTCTGAGGCGTCAGGTCGAGGGTTCGCGCCCGTTACGGTCTGAGGTTAGCAAGGGCATGCACTCAGGGTAGCGATTACATCTGCCAAAACAAGTCCTTCGCAAGAAGGCAACCGTCCTATCCCTTAGTAGAAGAGGGAGTCCGTGACGTAAAACCGGAACATTGAGATAGATGACCAGAGAATATGTTTACATATATTGTTTGGTATTGCTGATAGATATATTAAAATATTAAATCGGAGAGAAGACTAGAGATGGAATTTTTAATCCTAATTTGGTATTGCTTTAAATAAAATTGTCATTTAAATTGAGATACAGTAACTAAAATGAACTTTACAATCCCAAAAGAATGTATTGATGATGAAATGGCTTTTAATTGTTTGGAATAAGTGCACTTAAATTTACAATTAAATTTTGAAACTGAATTTATGAAACAGGTGTAGTAAGTTTCCCAGAAACAAAGAAAATAAAATTTCTAGACTCAGGGAAAAATAAGAATCAATCCCTAAATAGGCACCTGATGTGGCCCCAATCCCAGATGATGCACTGCTTTAACTTTTTTTCACGTTAGGTTAGGTTAGGTCAACTTATCCTAACCAACCCTAACCTAGCCGTTCCTAACTTAACGTAAGTTGAAAAATTGTAGTTGATATAAATTCCTGCTTTCAACCACAACCCAAATTAAGAATTCACCTTTTTCCTCAGTCCCATATTAAGCACCTAATAGTAACAACAGGTGGCTATTCTAGAGTTTTATCCAAAAGCAAAGGAAAATACTTTATTTTAGACATTTCTATGTGTTTTATTTACTATTTTTTATAAAGGTTTTATATGTTATTTTTATCTTTTATTAAACAGATAGATACACACAGTCAAACCCACATATGCTCATTATTATGCAACTGGCATGTCCACTTAGATATATTAATCTCATGTTTCCTCTTTGGAACTACCCTATTTGTTGATGTTGTTGTTGATACTGTTATTTTTGTTGTTGTTGTTGTTGTTGATGATAATGTTGTCGTTACTGTTTCTAGCAATAAGAAAGGGGTGAAGGTACAGGCAATTTTATAGTGAGATATCCAATTTATTAAACGCTGAGTTACAAAAATATGATGATGATGATTATAATAAAGATGACGATGATGATGATTTTTAATAAAAACAATAATGATATTATTATTATTATTATTATTATTATTATTATTATTATTATTATTATTATTATTATTATGAGATCTTGAATTGTTTTTCCTCGAAGCCAGATTAGGGGAAGATACTCATGCATCTAATACTCTATATTTGTAATTAAATGTATACTCCTTGAACCTAAACACTAGACAAATTCATACAAGAAAGCAACAGCAATAGCAGTAATAGCAAATCATAATAATAATGATAATAATAATAATAATAATAATAATAATAATAATAATAATAATAATAATAATAATAATAATAATAATAATAATAATGATAATAATAATAATTAATAATAATAATAATAATAATAATAATAATAATAATAATAATAATAATAATAATAATAAATAGTAATAACTAAGAAATATATTACTCTAAGAACCAGAATGGTGACTTGGACATAAATTTTAGTCATGAATTGAAATTAAGCTAACTTCATCTTCTTTACTTTCGTATAATTTCTTGTAAGACGCTGGAGTGTATCTCTAACTTGGAATGTTGCTTTGAAATATATTGATGTGCTATAGCAGGAGAAAGTTGTTACACCACCAAGGTACACTCTGTGTGTGAAATATACTGTACATTCTATCGAACACACACTATGTGTGCGTATATATATATATATATATATATATATATATATATATATATATATATATATATATATATATATATATATATATATATATATATATATATATATATATATATATATAGATATATATATATATATAGATATATATATATATATATATATATATATATATATATATATATATATATATATATATATATATATATATATATATATATATATATATATATAATTTGTATTGTTTTGCTATGCCTACGTCTACAACGAATATTCTGTCGTATTCGTTGCACATCAGTTACCATCCCTTTACATTTAACAAGTCACAATACTCCCCATCTCTGTTTCTCTTCGCTTTCTTTCTTGTTTTCTTGGTGACAGAGCCAGATAAGGGCATTTTATTTTCCTGCACCAGTGTCACTAATATATATATATATATATATATATATATATATATATATATATATATATATATATATATATATATATATATATATATATATATATATATGTGCTTCCTCATCAGGGAGGATATATATATATATATATATATATATATATATATATATATATATATATATATATATATATATATATATATATATATATATATATATATATATGAATAATTTTTTTAGGTTGGATTCCTTTTAACCTTCTGTGGTGTAGTGGTAGCGCCTTGACTTAGTAATCATAAGTCCTAGGTTCGATTCCCGGTCGGGGTAAAAATGATTCATGTTTTCACATATGTAATGTGCTTAATTGGTTATTTCATGCCCCGAATGAGATTGGGAATTGAATTAAATGCTAAAATGAAGCCACGAGTGAGGTTGGGGAATCTGTAATATGAACATAGTGGCATTCAGTTAGAATGCGTTCATTCCTAAGTATAGCAGATATAAGCTATAAGGTTGGATTCCTTTTAACCTTCTGTGGTGTAGTGGTAGCGCCTTGACTTAGTAATCATAAGTCCTAGGGTCGAGTCCCGGTCGGGGTAAAAAATGATTCATGTTTTCACATATGTAATGTGCTTAATTGGTTATTTCATGGCCCGAATGAGATTGGGAATTGAATTAAATGCTAAAATGAAGCCATGAGTGAGGTTGGGGAATCTGTAATATGAACATAGTGGCATTCAGTTAGAATGCGTTCATTCCTAAGTATAGCAGATATAAGCTATAAGGTTGGATTCCTTTTAACCTTCTGTGGTGTAGTGGTAGTGCCTTGACTTAGTAATCATAAGTCCTAGGGTCGAGTCCCGGTCGGGGTAAAAAATGAGTCATGTTTTCACATATGTAATGTGCTTAATTGGTTTTATATATATATATATATATATATATATATATATATATATATATATATATATATATATATATATATATATTATATATATATATATATTATATATATATATATATTATATATATATATATATATATATATATATATATATATATATATATATATATATATATATATATATATATATATATATATATATATATATATATATATATATATATATATATATATATATATATATATATATATGCTTCCTCATCAGGAAGGATATATATATATATATATATATATATATATATATATATATATATATATATATATATATATATATATATATATATATATATATATATATATATATATGTATATAATGTGTATATTATGCAAGGTTCCAAAAACATTGTTCCAGATATCTCCGTTGAAAAGAGCATATCGAGAGCTGTTCTTATAGAGGTATAAGTCTCTTCGCTAGAAATTATATCAGGAGATGTCTAAAGTAATGTGTCTTTGAACCTTTTGGATATGTATATATTCTTTTCTGTGTGTGTGTGTGTGTGTGTGTGTGTGTGTGTGTGTGTGTGTGTGGTGTGTGTGTGTGTGTGTGTGTGTGTGTGTGTGATTACCTAATTGTGATTACCTAATTGTGTTTACGGGAAAGAGCCCAAAGCTCGTATCTTCCCGTCTCCTCATCGGTTCCATTTTAGACTTAGTGATACTTATCGTACCTGTCCTTAAAACTATGGATTGAGATAGCATTAACTACCTCCTCGCTTAGCGAATTCCAATTATCAACTACTCTTACACTGAAAAAGTATTTCCTTACATCCTGCAAAGAAGTTTTCTTACGAAGCTTCAAACTATGACCTCTAGTTCTAGAGCCAGCCATATCGAAATATCGATCCCTATCCACTCTATCATAACCATGAAGGAATTTAAAGACTGTCACCATATCCCCCCTTACTCTTCTAGCTTCGAGTGATGGCAAGTCTAATTCCCTCAGTCTCTCATCATAACCGAGATTGCGTATTTCTGGCACCAGTTTCGTGGCATGTCTTTGAACTTTTTCAAGCTTAGCTATGTGCTTTTTCAAGTGCGGATTCCAAAAGGGGGCTGCATATTCGAGTTTTGGCCTCACATAGGTTACATAAATATTTCTGAACATTTCCTTGTCCATGTGCCTGAAGGCTACCCTTTCATTTGATAAGAATGCATATGCTGCCCTTACTACGCCATTTATATGTATTTCTGGAGACAAATCTGCCAGTATGTTTACTCCTAGATCTCTCTCATTTTCTGTCTCTTGAAGTTGTACTCCAGCCACCGAGTAGTCAAGCTTGGGCCTTCTTGCACTTGTACCCATTCTCATTACCTTACATTTTGAGGTATTGAATTTCATTAGCCACTTTTCTGACCACTCATGCAGATTATTTAGATCCTCCTGAAGTTCTCTACCATTGTTCTCGTTTTTTACTTTCTTCACAATCTTTGCATCATCTGCAAACATATTCATGAATGAATTTACAGACTCTGGTAGGTCATTTACATATACAAGGAACAAAAGTGGCCCTAAAACTGAACCCTGTGGAACTCCACTACTAACTCTTCTCCATTCAGACACTGAGTGTCTTACTCTAACCCTATGTTCCCTTCCTTCTAAGTAAGTTTTTATCCATTCCAAGACATTTCCACCTATTCTAGCCATTGATTGCAGCTTCCTAATAAGTCTCCCATGTAGAACAGTGTCAAACGCTTTCTGGAAGTCTAGGAATATGCAATCTGCCCAGCCCTCTCTTTCCTGTAAGATTTGGCTTACCTCATCATAAAATTCTAATAAGTTTGTTACTGTTGATCTACCTTCTCTGAAGCCATGTTGCCTCACTGACAAAAAGTTGAAGGATTCCAAGTGAAGAGAGATATGTTTCCTTAGTAGTTTCTCCATAACTTTGCAAACTATGCTGGTCAAGGAAACTGGTCTATAGTTCAGAACCGTATCCCTCCTTCCCTTTTTGAAAATAGGTATCACATTTGCTTGTTTCCAGCATCTTGGAATCTCCCCCGACTCCAGTGACTCCTTAAATATGATACTTAGTGCCACTGATATTGTGTTTGCGCATTTTTTAAGCACATGAGGGGATATGTCATCAGGACCTGTAGCTTTATGAACATCTAAATCCATCAGCGCTTTGCATACCTCTGTGGCTGTAAGGTTGATGTTCTCTAATACCGGCCCTTGAGCTTCTATCACTGTAATCTGAGGGGGTGGGGTATTTTCTACTGTAAATACTGACTGAAACTCCTTGTTCAATTCTTTGCAGATCTCTTCGTCCGTCTCAGTGATGCTTCCATCCGCTCTCTTTAGCCTTAAAACCTGTTCTTTTACCTTCAGTTTTCCTCTGATAAAGCTGTGGAAAAGCTTGGGATTTTCTTTAGCCTTCCTGGTGATGTCCCTCTCATAATCTCTCTCTGCCTCTCTCCTTTTACTTAGGTAGTCATTTCTTGCTCTTTTGTAGGTTTGCCAGGCATTTATGTTTTTTCTCCTCCTATGCCTTTTCCAGCATTTGTCTCTCCACTCCTTAGCTCTTTTACACCCATTATCGAACCATTTCTCTCTGGCAAGAATTACACCTACTTTGGTGACAGGTATACAGCAATCTACTATCTTCCCATATTTCTCACAAAAGATGTCATACATTTCTTGTACAGATTTGTTGTAAAATAAGGTTCTCCAGTCAATAACTGCAAAAAGCTCATTCATTTTGATGTAATCTCCTTTCCGATAGTTCCTCCTCATGTCCTCAGTGCCTCTACTCTCAGGAAGAATATCTTCAATGATATACTCCATCAACAACACACAGTGGTCACTCTTTCCAATTGGTGGTTCATACTCAATATTTTCAATATCCAACACATTATCTGTGAACACTAGATCAAGTAGTGATGGCTCATCCCCACCCCTGGCTCTTGTTGGTTCCATTACATGTTGGTGTAGGAAATTCCCTTGTACGCAATCTAGGAATCTTGCCCCAAATGAGTCCTCACCACTGTGTGGGTCAAGATTTATCCAATCTATCTCTTTATGATTAAAGTCTTACATAATCAAAATCCTACATTTTTTCTCCCGTGCCATGTTAACAACTGAGTTTATGACTTCAATAGTACCTATATGACTTTCCTCATAAATTTCAAGCCTATTTTGGTTCCTTGGTGGGTTGTATACAACAGTTATTATAATGCTCTCTGACCCAGTATTTATGCGAGCAACAAGAAATTCCCTGAACTCACTTTCTATAGCCAAGTTTATTTCTTCAACTTGAATCCTCTCACTTATGAGCAGTGCTATCCCTCCACCAGTCCTCTCACATCTTTCAACCCTTAGTATTCTGAAGCCCTTTGGAAAAACTGTGACACTGTTTATGTCCTCACTCAACTTAGTCTCTGTAATTGCTGCTATATCTGCCTTACTGTTGTGAATCCTATCTTTTAATTCTACTGCCTTACCAGCTAATCCATCAGCATTTGTGTATAACAATCTTAATGAGGCCCCATCCCCTGATCTTCTGTCATTATCTTCTTTATCTCCCCTTTGTCTGGAAGTATTCTGTAACGAAAATTTTGTCTTCTCTTCTTCATTTCTTTCATCATTTAACCTTCTTGCCTCTTGCAACAAGTTTTTGATCTTTCCCATCTCTTCCTGTGTTCTGTATCGTCTAATGAACACTTCTTTGCATTCTTGAAGGTCTTTTAGACTTTTTTTTCTCAACAATATTTCCCTACATGTTTCCCCTCTCTCAAAGGTTACTTTTG
>JAXCGZ010017105.1:72500-77500 GCA_037179515.1 Halocaridina rubra | reverse complement strand
CATTTTCGCATTTAATTTAATTCCCAATCTCATTCGGGTCATACAATAACCAAATAAGCACATTCTATATGTGAAAACATGAATCATTATTTACCCCGACCGGGACTCGAACCTTGGACTTAAAATTACTAAGTCAAGGCGCTACCAACTACACACCGCAGAAGGTTAAAAGGAATCCAACCTTATAGCTTATATCTGCTCTACTTAGGAATGAACGCATTCTATCTGAATGCCTATATGTTCATTTTACAGATTCCCCAACCTCACTCGTGGCTTCATTTTCGCATTTAATTCAATTCCCAATCTCATTCGGGTCATACAATAACCAAATAAGCACATTACATATGTGAAAACATGAATCATTATTTACCCCAACCGGGGTAGCGCTTTGACTTAGTAATTATAAGTCCAAGGTTCGAGTCCCGGTCGGGGTAAATAATGATTCATATATATATATATATATATATATATATATATATATATATATATATATATATATATATATATATATATATATATATATAGCCAAATAAGCACATTACATATGTGAAAACATGAATAATTTTTTTACCCCGACCGGGACTCGAACCTAGGACTTATGATTATTAAGTCAAAGCGCTACCACTACACCACAGAAGGTTAAAAGGAATCCAACCTTATAGCTTATATCTGCTATACTTAGGAATGAACGCATTCTAACTGAATGCCACTATGTTCATATTACAGATTCCCCAACCTCACTCGTGGCTTCATTTTAGCATTTAATTCAATTACCAATCTCATTCGGGCCATGAAATAACCAAATAAGCACATTACATATGTGAAAACATGAATCATTTTTTTACCCCGACCGGGACTCGAACCTAGAACTTATGATTACTAAGTCAAGGTGCTACCACTACACCACAGAAGGTTAAAAGGAATCCAACCTTATAGCTTATATCTGCTATTCTTAGGAATGAACGCATTCTAACTGAATGCCACTATGTTCATATTACAGATTCCCCAACCTCACTCGTGGCTTCATTTTTGCATTTAATTCAATTCCCAATCTCATTCATGCTAAAATAAAGCCACGAGTGAGGTTGGGGAATCTGTAATATGAACATAGTGGCATTCAGTTAGAATGCGTTCATTCCTAAGTATAGCAGATATAAGCTATAAGGTTGGATTCCTTTTAACCTTCTGTGGTGTAGTGGTAGCGCCTTGACTTAGTAATCATAAGTCCTAGGTTCGAGTCCCGGTTGGGGTAAAAAAAATGATTCATGTTTTCACATATGTAATGTGCTTATTTGGTTATTTCATGGCCCGAATGAGATTGGGAATTGAATTAAATGCTAAAATGAAGCCACGAGTGAGGTTGGGGAATCTATAATATGAACATAGTGGCATTCAGTTAGAATGCGTTCATTCCTAAGTATAGCAGATATAAGCTATAAGGTTGGATTCCTTTTAACCTTCTGTGGTGTAGTGGTAGCGCCTTGACTTAGTAATCATAAGTCCTAGGTTCGAGTCCCGGTCGGGGTAAAAAAATTATTCATATATATATATATATATATATATATATATATATATATATATATATATATATATATATATATAATGACAGCACAGTACTTTAACATGCTCCTATGTTTTTTACCTATCGAATTCTTAATAACTTTATTAAACTTATTAAAAATTGCAACGCGGGAAACAACCAAGACCGGTTCGCTCCCACCATGGGGCATTAGGAAGGACATCCAGCCTTAACCCTCCACAGCTCCGATATGCTTGCGTCCACCCCCACTCGAATTGGGACTAATTGCGACACATAAAATGATGTGTATGTTTTTATGTCAACCTAATTACATATTATGTAATTGTCTCTTAAAGATTGTTTTATCTGTGTTGAGGTTATTTATAAATTTATTCATTGAAGGGCTTTTCCTTTTGTTGCATAAATATAGAATTCTGTACTGCTCTGCATGAAATCAGGACAGGCATTATTAGGGGGGGAGAAGTTGAAGACAAGGAAGAGAAATGTATGTGTGTGTGTGTGTTCGTGTGTGTGTGTGTGTGTGTGTGTGCTCGCGCGCGTGCGCGCGTGCATCTATCAATAAAAAGTACTTAACATACTTTAAGATGATCTTGGGACTTTCAGAGAGAGAGAGAGAGAGAGAGAGAGAGAGAGAGAGAGAGAGAGAGAGAGAGAGAGAGAGAGAGAGAGAGAGAGAGAGAGATGACGTAACTAGTACATTCTCGGTCGAACTGGTTTTAGGGATGGAATAGTTTACTTCATTCCTCTCATCATTATGTGTTTCGCTTGGTTATGGGCGTTGTTAGAATATATATATATATATATATATATATATATATATATATATATATATATATATATATATATATATATATATATATATATATGTATGTATATATATGTATATATATATATATATATATATATATATATATATATATATATATATATATATATATATATATATATATATATATATATATATAGAGTATTATTATTAGTACCAAATATCGTTCATTTTATTTTAGTCTTTCAACTGTATACTTTTCCTTCTGTCTGGATGAGCCACTTTCTATTTATATCTCCCTTACAGATTACCTACTCATTTTACATGGACACACACTAACCTGCACGATCCCAATATTGTTCATATATATATATATATATATATATATATATATATATATATATATATATATATATATATATATATATATATATATATATATATATATATATATATATATATATATATGCATTATAGTCTAGTCAGACAAATATCTACTGTGACAGTGTATGGGTTACCTTCATTTTTCCTGGTGCCTCGCATGCGCACACGGGAATGTGAAAGGCTTGGTGTGAAAATCCTGAGAGAAAATATGGAGGGAGAGAAAGGAAGTCAGTGATGGGGAGGAAATCTCCAACCAACATCTTGGATCTCCATCCCTGTTTGATTTCCAAACAGACTGACTCTGTAATTTCTTTAGAGCTTATCAGCCGTGTCGAGAGGGGGGAGTGCAAAGTGAGCTAGGCACTTCTTCCTTATCTTTAGCCCAGGCAGGCAGCAAAACCCTATCCTTTAACAGTCTCATCTCAGTAATGATACCAAGTCCGGATCACTGGAAAAAGTTGGAGTCATGAAGGTATCTGACCTTAATACTGTGTATACATATTTTTAGTTGATAAAAGGAACTATGCATTCTGTTCATTTTAAATACTCTCAGTAAGAAAATATATGTATTTTACTCAAGCTTTGCGTATGTTAATGTTAGTGTTAGATGTGGTAGAAGAGAAACGAGAATGAGAGAGGGTTAGTAGTATTAGTAGTACTAGTAGCAGGAGCAATAGTAGTAGTAGGGTAGTTACAATATAGGTGTGGCTATATCTATATTTTTTACCCTTTTATGTGTCACAAGAAGTACTCATTCGAATGGAGGTGGGCGCAGAGATTTGGTGCTGGGGGATTACGGTTGGATGCCATTTTTACCACCTCGCGGTGGGATGGAACTCTCTTTAGGCGGTCTAGTTTCTTCCCAACTTTTGCGCTGTACCACTAAGTTGCCGTAGCCCCATTGACATACCTCTGTGTAATATATATATATATATATATATATATATATATATATATATATATATATATATATATATATATATATATATATATATATATATATATATATATATATATATAAATATATATATATATATATATATATATATATATATATATATATATATATATATATATATATATATATATATATATATATATATATATATATGCACAAGATAAGTTTCTACAGTTTTTTCCAAAAAAGTCCCATATCCACCTGAAGCTAGCAGTGTCCAAAGTGTAAAAGAAGAGCTGATTATATGGATTCATCGTATCGTGCGCATGCTAATTTACTCCGACAAATGTTTTTTTCCATACAAAAAAGCAAGTGAAGTTATATTTGTTGAAACTTGTCTGACTCATTGGGGTAACTCTATTATGGACCCCCTGTTTTTATCCTGGTGTTGTATAGAGGGATCAAAAGCACCCTAAGTCAACTTCCTGTACGAAGAGATTTTTGCACTCGTGTTGTTGAAATATTTTGTTACCTTTCCTCTTATTGAATATTTCTTTGAGAGTCAACTTTGTAGAAACATTTCTATACAGTCGATGTTATCTCTTCTCGATGCATTGTATTCTTGGTCTATTACTAATCTTTTTTTTTTTTTTTGAAAATTTAATATTTAAAGGTTTGAAGTGTCTGCAAAGTAAAGCTTCATGTATTATCTTGAGTTAAATTTCCAGTGGTTCCTCTTTTAAGCTCTGTCACTGCCGTGAATTGAGTGTAAAACCTCTGACGGACGAAGTCATAAAATTCGATATCATCCTCTAAACTGTTTCTCAGTAATGATCTGGTATTTGCCGAGACATTAGGTGAGAATATTTCCGGCCTTGTGTTGATTTTTTCGTCGCCTGTGGGGAAGAAAATATAATAATATTATTTACTTTTTGGAATTGCGATTTGGGTTCTGTCATTAACAATCATATTGAGGTTTATTAATATCAATTTGGTAATCTTCCTATAATCAAGAGATATTTGCACCATGTCACCCTGGTGTGACATGAAAAATACAATTGTTAATTCAAATTTCAGTTCTAGATAGCATCAGACAAACATCATCATTTGCCTGAAGGCTGTATCGCATGCAATATCTCAAATGTTTAGCTTACCTGAACCATTTTGAATTTTAAACCTGTTCTTAAAGAATTCCGGAAAGTAGTGTTCAAAGAGATAGAGGGATGCTTGTACATCTTCTGCCAATCCGATGACTGGATAACTTTTCAACACATTGGCTTTGGCCTGTTGGAGAGCCCATCGGTTGCCTACTATCCTAAGAATAAAAGAAGTCAAAGGGGACTTTTTTTTCAGATCACGAATGGGAACTTGCAAAGACGGACATAATATAGCAGAAAACAGACAATAAGTAA
>JAXCGZ010017105.1:0-67500 GCA_037179515.1 Halocaridina rubra | reverse complement strand
TCAGGGAATTGTGATAGATGTGCGTGAGGGGAGTTTCCATGTGATGACTCAGTGGGAGTACACCAGCTGCAGCTGTCGATTATCACTGTATAATATTCTTGCCCGGTTACCTTGTGGATGCCTCAGGCAGGGTGGTAGGGGGGAAATGTGGCAACCTTTTATTCCCAAGGAGCTAAGAGGAGTAGTTGAAGTATGTGTGGATCGTGTTCCTTGGCTAGACCACCCCTTTTATAAGGGAGAATGGAACCTTATATATGTATGTAACAAGCAATAACGGATAACATATAATATTTGATAGACTTTATAATGAGCACAAACATCAGTGAGAAATTACTTACACAACTTCAGTCTTTTGTAATAAAAATAACTGATAAATCTGTCAATAGGATCTCTCACCATGTTGATCCAGGCAACTTCGTTCTCAGGAAATCTGTTATAAAGAGAGATAAATAAACATTAAAGAGATCCCCTTGTTACAAACATTTCATGTTGTAATTATAGATATCGATTGTAATTTTTTTTTATTTGGATTTAATGCATGACATGGGTACGTTTGTCCACAATCTCTCCCAGATTTGCATAAATGGTCATTATTTCAGTCTCATTCTTAAGAATGACTTATATACAATAAAACTTATTTAATTAATTAATTTTATAAAAAGGTATAGACAACTTACAGTACACTGATAATATTTTGAGTCTCATACGTGCATTTTAAAGAACAATCACAAATGTACATCTGTACACAGATGTAAATATATATACAATTTTAGTTTTATGCACACACTTGAACGTCCAAGAGGTCTGAAGTCCTGTAAATTAATTCATTCTTTGATGTTGTGCATTAAAGTAATACTCCGTCCTCGGCCACGTAGAATACAATAGGAGTATTCTAGGGGAAATGTTCCTGTTTTTTTTATAAATAACTTCGAACACATGTGTGGCTAAGTCTTATGAACGCAGTGATTCTATCAAAATCACCCGTTAGCACTTTTGCTTTGCCATACACATGTTACACTTTAGACATTTATATCGCATTGTATTAAACAAGTGTAGTAACTTTGTGAATTACTTAGCAATTGGAGGTCTTCTGGTAAGAGCTTACTAGTCGTCTGTACCTTTCTAGCTTAAAATAAAAGTGTAATGTTAGAATAATTAATGTTTTAAGAAAATGAATGCTGTAGTGTAAGCAGTTATTACTGGAGTGTACTGTTTAGCATATAAAAACAGTGAGAATGTGGTGTGAGAATTAATTAATGCCTGCAGAAACAGCTTAGTGTATGAACTCATAGGCCCGATTTCTTATACATTGTAAACTTAGGATACCATATTGTTAGTTAGCTAGACACACACAAATGGATTTCATAAACGCATCTGATGTGTTTCTTTGTATCACTAGGTTCTCCCCATGGCCCGATTTCTTAAACAGTGTAAACTTAGGATACCATATTCTTAGTTAGCTAGACACACACAAATGGATTTCATAAACGCATCTGACGCGGTTCTGTGTATGGCTAGAATCCCACCATTGGGGGATCCTAGCCATACACAGAACCGCGTCACGCGTCAGCTGCGTTTATGAAATCCATTTGTGTGTGTCTAGCTAACTAACAATATGGTATCCAAAGTTTACACTGTTAAAGAAATCGGGCCATGGTGTCGTTTTCGAAGTTTTAAATGTTTGAAGGCAAGAATATTGTCTCTTACGAACTTGAGTACCGTATTTGACTACCTTTTCAGGTCGAAGAAATAAAAATGTTTGTCGTAGCTGAGGTGTCTCGTTCTAGTAGCATTGTACCACTGTTCTTCAAGTTTTAGTTGTTCTGCACGAGGTAACCTCCACTGTTTATAATTATAGGAAGAAGAATACGTGAACCCGTTGATGCTACTTAACCTACGGATGAAAAGAAAAGTGCTGAATCAGATAAACAGATAAATATTTTCTGTACTCGGTATGCTAAAATTGGGATACATTGGTTGTATGAAACTTCTCCTTTGGAAACTTCAAATTATTTTTTTTTATTTTTTTTCAAACTCTTTCACCTGCTTATTAAAAGGAAAGTGTACATAGTCGAAGTGTAGGTGTGATGTAGATATTCCACTCCAAGGTGAAAAGGGTCATGCTTGACCCGTAGGAGTGTGACTCAGCAATAAGGTATCCTAAACACAGAGCTCCGCCCCTCCTACATACGATGTACAAAGAACTGCCTATGTAATATCTATATCCCATTTCTTTGTGAATCAGAAATAGATATTAGTCGACTGCCCTGCTTGTAAACGTAGAATTAATTGTTGTATGTGGCTCCTCATTGGGAATTACGTAATTTTTTAAGATCAAATTCTTTGTTTTGATGGAAATAATAAGAAAATATCATGTAAAAAATCTAAATTAATCTTAAGTATACAGAATTGATGTTTCAAAATTCTCATATTATGAGATTTTTTTTTTTTTTTTTTTTTTTTTTTTTTGCCAATTTGTTATTGTTGCTAATGAAGTCAAAACTGTCGCGGAGATACTCTTGACACACAGCAGTTAGTTGGGAAGATTAGAAAAAAAAAAAAACTAATGTGTTGTGTACGTAAATTTTATAAACATGCCCCACAGGGAGGGGAGGTAAATGCCAGTTGAAAATTTATGTAAATTTTTTTTTCTTACCGAAATTTTAATTACGAGTATTTTGAACATACTCTCTCAAGATATATTATAAGGATATATGTATGAAATTCGCAGTTGGAGTAGATTATTTTACAGAAACATAATTATTTGTATTTTTAAAATATTATGGACATACCCATCCAGGAGGTAATATGATGATGAAAAATTGTATAGGGAAATTATTCATTTGTTTTATTACCAATTAAATGCTGTTACTGAAGGAGCATCTACATGTTAATTATATACAATAATAACTACGCCTTCCTTAAAATCAATTATTCCCTCATTCATATGGGGTCGTTGCTTTCCCACTAACCGTGTGATTTCATGTTGAATCTATCCTCTGGGGGAAGAGAACAATTCAACTCGGTGATAGATCCGTAGTCCGTTTTGGCCCGGAGTTTACGGTCTCACCCTTCCTGACACCATCCTTCTTTATTGACACGGGCTACGGTTCTCGAACCGAGTTGAACTGTCCTGTACTCCCGGATGCTGGACTCAACAAGTCCAGTAAAGCCTTTAGAACATTCTGTACAGATTTTCGCGTTGGGGAGGGGGTAGATAACTTTACACAGTGTGTTATTTTATTAAAACTCTGAAACGGTATGGACTTACTCAGCCAAGATATGAATAATTGTTGATGAAGCACACTTGGGCACACGATTGTAAAGCAAAAGTTTTGGGTATAGAGGAGTTGTATCTGTCAAGGATAAGTTCAGCTGTTCCTCGAATTTTACCGTCGTCTTTTCCTCAGCTTCACTTCCATGCCACTGTTGGTCATTCCACTTTGTAATATCTACAATGAAAATAATATTCGATATAATGATATGATATGATATGGAAAATGTATAAAGGCATATAAAGGGAACAACATTACTTAAATGTCTTAAATATTTATCATACAGAAGCTGTGAAACGCGCTTTATTATTTGTTTTATCCTTTATTAGGTATCAATATTCTCTCTCTCTCTCTCTCTCCTCTCTCTCTCTCTCTCTCTCTCTCTCTCTCTCTCTCTCTCTCTCTCTCTCTCTCTCTCTCTCTCTCTCTCTCTCTCTCTCAGTTCGGGGGAACATACTGAAATGGATACGGGGATATCTCTGCAACAGAACATCAAGTGTCCTTTTTAAAGGGTCGTATAGCTCCTATGAACGGCTTGAACTGGGTACTCCTCAGGGGTGTGTGCTAAGTCCTTTTCTATTCAATATCCTTATGCATCGTCTACTCTCCCTCCTTCCTGTCATCCCCGGTACTACAGTTACCTGCTATGCGGACGACATATGCATCCACACGACCTCAACTCACGACCTTCAGCACATGCTCCATGATTTTTACGTGTCTGCTACCTCCTGTGGCCTTATTATCTCCCCAGAAAAAAAGCAGGATTTTTACTTCACGCAACTGCAGAGCACTGCCCGCATACGCCATGGGTGGTAATGTCATCCCTCACTGCACACAGTACACGTATTTAGGTGCACCAGTCCGGATCACCCCAGCTATACCTGCACGTCAACGAATTCATCCCTTTGTGAAGAGCCTTCTTGACCGTCTGGAGCCCCACTTTGCACCTGTCAAGTGGCTTGCCAACAATGCTGCAGGAGTCTCCATCCCAGTGGCGAGGACCCTCTACATCCTACTACTTCGGTCAGTGGTTGACTATCTGTCTCCTGCCTTGTGTCAACTTCCTAGACCAGCTCTCGAGCCACTTGAAAAGTTCCAGAATCAGGTCATGAGATTTATCTTGGGATGTTCTCTCTCTACCCATATTGTGAGTATGCAGTTGGAGCTCAACGTGCCCCCTCTTGTGGAGAGGATTTATGCCAATGTGTCCTATTTTACTGTTAAGTGTCTTCACTACTCCTTTCTTGCTCCATACTTCTCTGCTGTCATGAGGACATCCCTGGATCCAGACGCACCCAGGCTCCCACTTCGAGCAGGAGGTCATAACCTTATCAGGGTGGTGAGTGACATTCTCCGTGGCCTTGACATCGACTTGCCAGTGCAGGCGGCTGTCCCAGATTTACCACCCTGGCGTGTCCCTCTCCCCGCTGTCACATATACACCGACCTCGAAGGATGTCTATCCCCCCTTGCAGAGACAGTTAGCTCTGGAGACTATCGCTGATGTGTCCACGTCTGTCCCTGCAGCACACCACGTCTATGTTGATGGTTCTGTGCAAGCAGATGGGAGGGCGGCATGTGCTGTGTTTTCCCCCACCATGGAGCCGCCTGTGCCGGCTGATTCATGGATTGGCCGTAGACTACCCACCTCGTCGAGCTCCACCTACTGTGAACTGAATGCCATCTTGGATGCCGTGACTCTCCTTGTTCGACGACGAGTGAATGGGGTAATAATTTGTGACTCCCAATCGGCCCTACAAGCCCTATCCTCGCCAAGACCCATCTGTGGCCGTGCTGTGGGAGATATACTATGTCGCCTCGGGATGCTTCTCTTGTTGTGTCGTTTGTATGGACGCCATCTCACATTGGGCTGACTGGCAACGACACAGCGGATCGTCTTGCCAAGGCGGCCTTCTTATGCTGGATGGGCATGCTGTGGACGCTGAGCCCTCCCTCCGATGCCTACGTAACATCATCTACTCAGCTGGGTTTGCCATGACGGTCCAGCGCAGGGACACGGAGAGGGCCAACAGTGTGTCCATACAGCACCATGATCACTTTCTTCACAGTCGCTACAAGTATCGCAGACGCGGGTTAATGGTGCGGAAAAACAATGTAGTTAGTGCTCGGCTCAGAATGGGGTATCGGCCTTTATGGCAGGTCTCCCAGACTCTAGATATGCCACAGTACACCTCCTGTAAATTATGCGACCGTCCTAATGCTAACACTCTTGACCACTATTGTCTTCAGTGCCCCACAGTGAGAGATGTTTTACCACGAGGTCAGAACTTAATACAGATCTGCTCATTTTTACTTAATGATGACAACCTTGATGTTATTCTTGCTCGTTATCCTCACTTTGGTGGCCATTAATTATATTGAATTATGCATATATTTTCTGTATGTTGCTGTATAATTCTGTTTGTGCATTCTGCGTTTCTCTGAGCTTTACTTTTGTATATAATGTACTCTGTGCTGTCATACTGTGAGTTGTGTGTTAGTATGCAGCAATGTTTTATCAGTGTGTACACCTCCTTGTAAACTATGTTCTATTCTTGGTTTTGTATCCATTTGAAGCATTATTTGTATGAACTCATGTAATGTCTGACGGCTTGGCGCAATAAATTAATAAAATAAAATAATCTCTCTCTCTCTCTCCTCTCTCTCTCTCTCTCTCTCTCTCTCTCTCTCTCTCTCTCTCTCTCTCTCTCTCTCTCCTCTCTCTCTCTCTCTCTCTCTCTCTCCTCTCTCTCTCTCTCTCTCTCTCTCTCTCTCTCTCTCTCTCTCTCTCTCTCTCTCTCTCTCTCTCTCTCTTTCGTGCTTTACCTTTCCATCCGATTGTTTTCACAGCTATGTGAAAGGAATGCATCGTTGACATAGTATAAAGGAATATAGCGATTAGAATTAGAATTATAGATCTCACAAAGAATGTCACATTTCCACATTTCATTGCTTCTCCTTCCAGTATCGAACAGCAACAGCTTCTAGTAAATATCTTTGCAGCACAACCAAATCTATTTTGCTTTTCTACTTTGTATTGTGATATTTTAGCGTCTTCTAGCATCCATTTTTTGTTCATATATCGATCTGTAATTTTTATTTTGTGAATGTGTGATCTGCCTATGTATCAATATCCACAGTTAAGCACATTTTAATTAGGATTTAGTCTGCATATTATCACGTGTTCTTTTGGGCACTAGATACAAAGGGAGATGACAATTTCCATTGGAGAGGCAACACTCAACTGTTGTGAAAAGTTGTATTTTTCGTCCTTTAACTTTTTCATGGCATGAACTCGCATTTTGAAACCATTGAAGTTGTCGATATATTCAATAAATATTTTAGACTTGTAATTTCACGGTGCATTGCACTATAACGGGTATTTGTGAATGAAAATCTGGATGTTTTTCCTCTGATCATTGGACTTCTTTGGACTTGAGTCGCGTAATTAGGCAGCTGTTCACTTAAGTATACTGTATAGCACTTGAAAGAGGAAAAAGGAAAAGGATAAAATAATAGAACTAACCCACAGTTTAGCCATGTGAGGAGTTGGCATCATATAGAACAGGGGTTCTCAACCCATTCCTCATTAAGTATCCCCTGAAGTATCATACCATGGACCCATACCCCTATTTATTTGACACTGAATGTAGAAGTTTGGTATAGCAAAATTATTGCTTTATACACTGGTACTGTTCGAGATATTATCAAATGGTTTATTTTGCGATAATATTATGAAGCATTTAAGGATTTACATCACGGTAAATGCACACTGATTCAACACAGGAGTGAAACTGTACTTATTAACTAAGCTACTACATTTTAACTTCAATGCGAAGGCTGTGTTTGTGAGGTGCAAGCATGTTCCTCAATTCGAGAAGCAGTATTAGGTAGATATGCTCGAAGGTAATACTCCACATTAAACCTTGCCTAATTGTGATTTTTGTTTGAAACTGCGTTTGAAATTTTTACTGACACAGGTAAATACACTAGGGAACATCAACAAAGAATTCAGATCAATATTAGCTGCATTACTATAGGGTACACTTCACCCTAAAGGCAAGGTGTTTCAGTTGCATCTTTTGCAGCAGAATCAGTCACCAACTCTAGGATTTCTTCTTCCATGTTATGTAGAAGATGTACATTACCAATGAATTGATTTTCAATCAGTTTTGATCCCAACTCATGCGGTTCAAGGAAGCAAAACTACTACAATTCCATCAGCACACAAGCCAAAATGTGTTTGCACGTGCTGTATCAACAATAGTTTTACAGTTTCGTTGCTTTCAGGTCCCTCACCAAAATGTTCATTCATACTAAAATACCTTCCCATCACACAGCTCCAGCTTCAGATTAAGTTCTCTGGGCAATCAATCACTCTTTTAAAATGCCTTAGAGGGATAATTTTGTCGAGTATGTTTGTCGTTCAGGTAGTCCAGCACCTGAAACCACTGACTGTATGACAGTTTCTTGGTGAACTCAGGCGACTTCGTCTTTTTTGTCACGTTTCATGACTTCATAGGGCTTTCCTTTAAGAGATTCGGGTAGTTTACAGTTTAGCGGGCCTAGCCGCTCAACGACCTCATCCCTCCACTCAGGTAAGTAGTTCGACTGAAGGTTAGGTAAGTATTTTTAGTTAGGATAGTAAGATGGGGGGTTCCAGGGGGGCGAAGCCCCTCTGGCTAAGAGGTTAGGTAAGAATTTTTAGTTAGGATAATAAACAATTGTGTCGTATGCCTATTGTCACCATTTTTGTTGTGTGTTCATCCGCCAGTTCTCTAGTCAGAGCCTATCGCGGTTCCATTTTTGTACTCAGTGATACATATCATACTTGTCCTTAAAACTAGGGATTGGGTTAGCATAAACTACCTCTTCTATTAGCGAATTCCAATCATCATCTATTTTTTTTTCACTAAAACAGTACTTCCTTACATCCTACAAAAAAATTTTCTTGCGAAACTTCCGACTACAACCTCTAGTTCTTGTGCCAGCTATATCAATACATCGATCCCTATCCACTCTGTCATAACCATGAAGGAATTAAAAAACATTCACCATTCCTCACTCATTCTTCTAGCTTCGAGTGATGGTAAGTCTGATTTCCTCATCCGCTCCTCATAACTGAGATTGCTTATTTCTGGCACCAGTGTGCGTGTGATTATCTAATTGTGATTACTTAATTGTGTTTACGGGAAAGAGCCCAAAGCTCGTATCTTCCCGTCTCCTGATCGGTTCCATTTTAGACTTAGTGATACTTATCGTACCTGTCCTTAAAACTATGGATTGAGATAGCATTAACTACCTCCTCGCTTAGCGAATTCCAATTATCAACTACTCTTACACTGAAAAAGTATTTCCTTACATCCTGCAAAGAAGTTTTCTTACGAAGCTTCAAACTATGACCTCTAGTTCTAGAGCCAGCCATATCGAAATATCGATCCCTATCCACTCTATCATAACCATGAAGGAATTTAAAGACTGTCATCATATCCCCCCTTACTCTTCTAGCTTCGAGTGATGGCAAGTCTAATTCCCTCAGCCTCTCATCATAACCGAGATTGCGTATTTCTGGCACCAGTTTCGTGGCATGTCTTTGAACTTTTTCAAGCTTAGTTATGTGCTTTTTCAAGTGCGGATTCCAAATGGGGGCTGCATATTCGAGTTTTGGCCTCACATAGGTTACATAAATATTTCTGAACATTTCCTTGTCCATGTGCCTGAAGGCTACCCTTACATTTGATAAGAATGCATATGCTGCCCTTACTACGCCATTTATATGTATTTCTGGAGACAAATCTGCCAGTATGTTTACTCCTAGATCTCTCTCATTTTCTGTCTCTTGAAGTTGTACTCCAGCAACCGAGTAGTCAAGCTTGGGCCTTCTTGCACTTGTACCCATTCTCATTACCTTACATTTTGAAGTATTGAATTTCATTAGCCACTTTTCTGACCACTCATGCAGATTATTTAGATCCTCCTGAAGTTCTCTACCATTGTTCTCGTTTTTTGCTTTCTTCACAATCTTTGCATCATCTGCAAACATATTCATGAATGAATTTACAGACTCTGGTAGGTCATTTACATATACAAGGAACAAAAGTGGCCCTAAAACTGAACCCTGTGGAACTCCACTGCTAACTCTTCTCCATTCAGACACTGAATGTCTTACTCTAACCCTCTGTTCCCTTCCTTCTAAGTAAGTTTTTATCCATTCCAAAACATTTCCACCTATTCTAGCCATTGATTGCAGCTTCCTAATAAGTCTCCCATGTGGAACAGTGTCAAACGCTTTCTGGAAGTCTAGGAATATGCAATCTGCCCAGCCCTCTCTTTCCTGTAAGATTTGGCTTACCTCATCATAAAATTCTAATAAGTTTGTTACTGTTGATCTACCTTCTCTGAAGCCATGTTGCCTCACTGACAAAAAGTTGAAGGATTCCAAGTGAAGAGAGATATGTTTCCTTAGTAGTTTCTCCATAACTTTGCAAACTATGCTGGTCAAGGAAACTGGTCTATAGTTCAGAGCCGTATCCCTCCTTCCCTTTTTGAAGATAGGTATCACATTTGCTTGTTTCCAGCATCTTGGAATCTCCCCCGACTCCAGTGACTCCTTAAATATGATACTTAGTGCCACTGATATTGTGTTTGCGCATTTTTTAAGCACATGAGGGGATATGTCATCAGGACCTGTAGCTTTATGAACATCTAAATCCATCAGCGCTTTACATACCTCTGTGGCTGTAAGGTTGATGTTCTCTAATACCGGCCCTTGAGCTTCTATCACTGCAATCTGAGGGGGTGGGGTATTTTCTATTGTAAATACTGACTGAAACTCCTTGTTCAATTCTTTGCAGATCTCTTCGTCCGTCTCAGTGATGCTTCCATCCGCTCTCTTTAGCCTTAAAACCTGTTCTTTTACCTTCAGTTTTCCTCTGATAAAGCTGTGGAAAAGCTTGGGATTTTCTTTAGCCTTCCTGGTGATGTCCCTCTCATAATCTCTCTCTGCCTCTCTCCTTTTACTTAGGTAGTCATTTCTTGCTCTTTTGTAGGTTTGCCAGGCATTTATGTTTTTTCTCCTCCTATACCTTTTCCAGCATTTGTCTCTCCACTCCTTAGCTCTTTTACACCCATTATCGAACCATTTCTCTCTGGCATGAATTACACCTACTTTGGTGACAGGTATGCAGCAATCTACTATCTTCCCATATTTCTCACAAAAGATGTCATACATTTCTCGTACAGATTTGTTGTAAAATAAGGTTCTCCAGTCAATAACTGCAAAAAGCTCATTCATTTTGATGTAATCTCCTTTCGGATAGTTCCTCCTCATGTCCTCAGTGCCTCTACTCTCAGGAAGAATATCTTCAATGTGTGTGTGTGTGTGTGTGTGTGTGTGTGTGTGTGTGTGTGTGTGTGTGTGTGTGTGTGTGTGTGTGTGTGTGTGTGTGTGTGCATGTATGTATCCATGCACGCATGTATTTTTTCTAAAGGTCAAATGCTATAACGTGTATACTTTTCTTATAAGGCACTCCTTTCTCTCCTAAAACTTGTATATTTGACCATGTATACTTTTCCTATATTAATCTGCCATATTGGTGAATCCCGTTAATTCTTTTCGAATCTATTATTTTATTTTTTATAATAATAAGTTAATTCATTATAACTTTTTTTATTCATGATATGCACTAGCTTGCCTGAGAGAGAGAGAGAGAGAGAGAGAGAGAGAGAGAGAGAGAGAGAGAGAGAGAGAGAGAGAGAGAGAGAGAGAGAGAGAGAGAGAGAGAGAGCAGAGCTCCTTCTTGCTGCTTCCAGTAACAGGCTGCCACGTTGCTTCCTTCTTCAAGTAGACATCAAGCAGATAAACACTGGAAAAGCAAGGTATAATTTGAAATGTCTAACCATGTCTAAATTACACCTGACGTAATATATTGGTGCCCTATTATTTATTTAGATCTGAGGAGCACGCGCCTGTGGGTTTTAATATTTCTTTATTTTTCCTCCTTTTCATTTTTCTCTTCAAGGTTTAATACATTTTCAGTACATCTTCCTCTCAAATTTTTTTTTTTAGATATTTTTTTTTCCTCCGGCTATTTTTTTGCTTTATTTGTAATTCTTTTTACTTATCTCTCTTTTTTTTTTCCATTCTTAATCATCTTTTATTCACAATCACCATCATTTTTATTGCCTCTTTTGTTATTATTCTGTTTTTTTTCTTGTTTCCATAATTTTTTGTTGGTTTTCTTTACCTTTTGCGTTTTGCATTTATTCGCTTTTAATCCTTCCTCCGTTTGCCTTTGATTTTTAATTGTTCTTGCTTACGTAGCCCTTTATTTGTGATTATTTCACTTCTCTTCTTCGTCTTGTCTCCTTGTTTATGTTGCTTGATCAAGCGCCATCATCCTTTTTCTCAACTTTAATCTCTCCGTTTCCTCTCCTCTTCCATATTTTTTTTTTTTTTTTTTGGTTTCTGTACATTACTTTTTGATGTTCTTGTAATGTATATTATTTGATGATACTCCATCAATCGTTTTTATGCTATGCATATCTGAAGTAGAAAATTTCTGCTGTTTTACAAGTAAGTGATTTTAAAGCCATTTCAGTATTCTTGTAGAATTAGGACTTAACTTGGCTTTAACGGGCGCACGCACGCACACGCTTTCCTTTTTTTTTTTAAATTAAAAAATGCAATATTATGCTCCTCTGATGCATTTATAATTATTGATAATTGCATAGAGTGGATATAAGCTTAAATATGAACGATAAAGACAAATATATTTACTCAGGAAGACTCACATTTCTTTTAACAAGAAAAAAAAAATGCTCTTTATATCATTTGTTTAATTATTTTTACGAATAGGAAAAACAAATATTTTGCCTTGATGTGCACGAAATTATTGAAAAGTTTGTTTAAGGCTGACATGTAAATAGTAATAATAATAATAATAATAATAATAATAATAATAATAATAATAATAATAATAATAATAATAATAATAGTAATTATTATTATTATTATTATTATTATTATTATTATTATTATTATTATTATTATTATTATTATTATTATTATTATTATTATTATTATTATTATTATTATTATAGAAATAATTGCACATTAGGACATACATTTAGCTTAACACACAAAAGAAAATATTCTTCCCTAAATTTGTTTTATTAATTCTTTATTCAATAACTATTGATTTTTGTTGTTGTTAGTTTGATGTAATTGATATAAATTAAAATTTCATAGTGTGAGAACATACTCCTAAAAAACAACGATAGAAATATATATATATATTTACCCATTATTTTATACATTGCGTACAATGCAAAAAAGGATTATTGTTCTTATCTTTAATTTTATTATGTACTTGAAATTGTTCATGATTTCATAATGAGGACACCTAAGTAATTTAGAAACTAAATATACTTTTTGCATTGAGTGTATCAGGTTACTGAAATTCAGAATGTTTTCATTACAATACAAGTCATTAAAAATTTAGAGTAGTTTCGCTTTTCGTGTCTCTGAAACTGAAGTTGTGCTCGTTATTGGCTTCTCATCCAGACAATTTTCCAAGCTCGTAGAAACCTTCCAGACGCCCGTGTAACCTTTTCTGGTGACAAGTGCGCTGAAGGAAAGTTCATGAGTATTTTGCCAACTCACAGTTCGTCAGTTTAGTAACTAATGGACTTATTTTTGGAAAAGAAAAAAATGCTGCGTTTTCCTCAATGACATATACTGGCAGAACATTTTCCTTGAGTCCATCTTTGCATCGACTATCCCTGAACCTGATTCTAAGTGCACAAGACAAACATATTTCTCTAAGCGCAAAAGCATTCATATTTAGTTCAAACAGACATAATTAAAATAGTGATGGGCATTAGCATAATTAATTAGTTCTTTAGATGAGCAACGACGTAATTAGTTTCGCATAATTAATTATTGGAAAAAAATTTCATTTTATATACTACTTATGGTGTAGGTGGCGAAATCGGTGTCATTATGATTATTTTGATATCGTCTTAATTTAGCTCAAGCTTCGAATAGAATGAATTTATTCCTTAATAGAGAGTTACATGGGTAAACACAATATAAACGGTGACATATATCAGGTAGATTATCATTACTTCAAAGTCCTGCTTCAGTATTTGTTATTAAGCATAGATTCACGTATTAAGGAAAAGTCCATTAATGCGAGCCAAATTCTCTCGATTTAATAATACCCGAAAAAAGATAAATTAAATTTTGATATTCATAAAGTCATGTCTTTAAGGCGATTTCTCTGAAGAAAGGACTTTTTTTTTTCTTTGCTATTTTCTTGTGTTATATATGTAGAGTATTGCACAAAACTTCTTTCAATTACCAGTCTCACTATTAGAGAAAACCCGGAGCATGATAGGCTCAGAAATGAAAGGCAAAAGGCTTTAGGGATTACATTATCAATGTTCTGCCATTCAACACCATTCAATAATAACACATGGCAGTACAGACAGACAAATATTCTCATTGCTTAAATCATCGCCCAGACATTTATAAAACCTCGTCATATTCTGCAAGTACATCTCCATACGCCAAGTTTTTATAATACCTGGAAAAACGATGTAATAATTTATTTTACTGCATTAGGGTTGCCCAGCTGTTCGAAAAACAAAATCATATTTATAATTGGAGTTCGGTAACAAAACTCAATAGAGATTGAATAGAAAAAAAATGAAAACAAACTTACAGATTTTTATTCGCATAGTCATTATTTTACTTAGTTTTGCGTTGTTATATAGCCTGATGGTTGTTCGTAAAAGTACAACTGATGATGTCCTATTAAGAGTAGGCAAGTACATAATATCCATTTTCACTTTTTTTTAAATCTGAAGATCTTCATATATGCATCTCCCTTTCATGACTGGGGCTGCATTTATATGTGAAACCAAAAGGATCTAAAAGGGTCTTTTTACCTTGGTCTATACTTATAGTTATTGAGTTTGAATCTAATTTTGTGTTGCCTGGTGATTACTAAATTAAATAATGTTTTGAGTAATTATAGTAATTGTATTAGACTACTTTTTACCGTTTCAAACTCTTATTGATTCAGTGTTTTTTTTTAAGACGTTTTAAGAAGAGGAGCGTAATTTCTCTCCAGTAAATTTATTAAGAAAATTAATATTCGGTTTTTCAAAACATATTTAGCTTTGCACTTGCACCACTCTTTCAGCTATTCAAAGAAATTTTTCTAAATTACAATACCGTTTTATTTATTTTTTTATTTTTTTTATTTTTTTTAGCTTTTGTTTCATTATATAGTTGCATTTCAGTCTCGAACAAACTTTTAGCTTTTCAAGTAAATACAATAATGGGTTTACACATGGAGCTAATCCGGAAATAAATGTTTGTTTGTTTGTTTTTTGTTTTTGTTTTAAGTGCGTCACAGTCTCTGACACCTCAGTGACGCATAGGCCTTGATCAGGTGCAGTAGAGACAGAACTCTTCGCGCACCTCATGTTTAGTTTTCTTTTAAATCTACATTTGTGAAATTTCTCTTTTTGGAACTTTCTTGCAGATGCTGAACCAGGCATTTTGAGAAGAATTCTCACTCTAAAGAGTGACGTGGGAATTTTCGAAACGTGGAAACATATAGAATTCGATTTGGAATTCACCAAGTTGGTCGACCATCCCATATATCCTCGATTACTTTTGTTCAATCGAGTATCCAAGTGTGCTTCATCGACAGTTATGGGCATCCTACGAGGGTAAATAAAATTATAAAGAAAAAAAAAAAAGGTTTTGAGAATGCAAGATTCTAAATTAGTTGTCTTAGATATTTTCGTATTTTTGGATCTACAAGGATAATTTGATAAAGGCATGTAGTAAAAATATCATCATTTTAGATGTTCAGTGATTATTATTATATTTTTTTTAATTTAAGAGAAATTATTTATCTCAAGAGGTCGTTAAGAACAGGTTCGTAGTGGTAGTCTTGAACTGCATGATATTATATCCATGCTGGTTATGGTACATACATAGATATAAGCCTCATTCCCCCTTTAAGGGGGGTGGCCGAGCCAAGAAATGCGCATTCACCACGATCCACATGCACACCTCAACCACTCCTCTCAGCTCCTTGGGGATAGAGGGTTGCCACTGATTATGGTAAGAACAGAAAATATCCTTCAGTGGTCTTGCGTAATAGAAAAAGGGTTCTGAAGCGAAACTTAAAATATAGTATCCACTGATTTTTACTTTTTCACCTGTTTCACCTGTGTTTCATTCTCACTCTGGAGTGTGCTCTCAGTATGCCACTGTACCTCCGAAACACTCAAATTATTAGAAATTTAGAGAAAAAATTTAGAAAAACTCATTCTTTGATATTCCCTTTGTATAGAGAGGTTAGCACATTTTTTTTATTTTTTTTTATTTTAGCAGAAGCTTTGGGACTGTTACATAAGGGGAAAAATTAATATAAATACCTTTTTTTTCTAACATTTCCTTGTGTTCAGAAAGGTTTGATTTATATATTTTTTTATTTATTTATTTATATATTTGTTGTTTTTGCAATAACTTGCATATGGAGCAGTAACTGATATTTATACCAATAAAAAAAAGTGAAGAACAAGAAAATATTATGACAATGCATCGCACCTCTGTGTATAGCTTAGAGTATTTCTTCCTTTATTTATATACTACCATAAATTATTTGTTAATTCATAGAATAAGCAGTTTAGTATGTATTTTTTTTTTCTATTATAAGTGTGACAACAGATCGGGTGAAGAAAATTATCCTCAACTAACCAAAAGGGAATCAGAAACAAGGAGTGTTGTGTATTAGATATAAAGGGTTAGTAAGAGATGTGTAACGAATATCCAAGAATATTCAGTGTGGATGTAGGCATAGGAAAAGAATCATTACGTGAGAGAGGTTAAACATCAATCTCTCCAGGACAGTCCTATTTAAGTCTGCGTATAATATATTTCGAATCGTGTTTGATTTTTTCAGCTTTTATATTGATGACAAACAGTTCATCCCCATTTCTTCGTTTTATGTATATATTTATCTCTAAAAAAAAAATTAAAAAAAGGAGCGAGTTGCAATACGGTTTATGCCTGTGCTTATGAGTATATTTTCTACCATTGATGCTCACATTAATGGTGTACGTACTATATCTGCTCAGTTAACAGAGTCTGTTGCCACATCGGGAAGCTACTTCTCTCTCTCTCTCTCTCTCTCTCTCTCCTCTCTCTCTCTCTCTCTCTCTCTCTCTCTCTCTCTCTCTCTCTCTCTCTCTCTCTCTCTCTCTCTCTCTCTCAGAAGTTTTGTTGGAAAAATTTTGTATAGATCGCCTAATGAACAGTGGTTAGAATGCTCGACTAGGGAGGTGATAAATCAGTGTTCAAGCCCACTGCGTGGCGTTAAAATGGTGAGATTGTATAGAACTAAGGCCGCTTTCACACCAAAGTGGCACGTCGCACATAGTATGCCACGTGGCACGCCAGTTGAAAACGAACATCCGGAAATATATGAAACCTTTCACACACAAGTGGCGTGGCACGTCCCATGTGCCACGCCACTTCTGTGTGAAAGGTTTCATATATTCCCGGATGTTCGTTTTCAACTGGCGTGCCACGTGGCAAACCACGTGCGACGTGCCACTTTGGTGTGAAAGCTACCTAAGACTGTAATGATATACTCTATTAGATATATACACCTTAGTATTTTGTCTCCAACAGGTTAAGCAAGATCAATAACTTTACTTATTATCATTCGCACAAATATTACTCAACGTGGCTCTCGCCCGATGATCGGAAGGAACTCGAGGATATATGGCACAATGGCACTAAAGATGGCCTCTTCTGTTATGAGAGACATTTTCTCTATTTTGACCAAAAGAGGTATTATAGCTTATAGGATAAATAATTTTTATCGTGACCAGGGAGCTAGCGACCGTTCAGATGGCACTCCAGCAGTGCCATCTGAACGGTCGCTAGCTCCCTCGTCATTGCCCATAGAGCAAAGTAATCCCCTTATATTTTGTTTTTGATGTCGGCTACCACCAATTAAAAAGAGAAACAGCCAAGGTAGGTAGGTAGGTAGTGACCAATAATTTTGCCTTCTGTTTTTAAGTACACATCTTTTTTATATAATTATGTAACAAAATGATGGTTATCGGGGGGTATAAGATAGCTCATCTCGGTGCCGAACCCAAGCTCGGATCAGTGGAGATGGCTGGTGTCAAGACGTACATTCGGAAGAAATGTTTTTTTCGATAAGCAAACTCTAAGCCTTTTCTCTTTATTCCATAGGAAAAATAGAATTTTTCATATAGTCTTTTAGAAGAGGTGGAATGGACAGTATTGGTGTCACTTTCTTCTAACTCTTACCAAGTCAGAAAATTTATCAAATACTTCTACGAAAGTGATTAACTTGTGTTGAAACTAATTTATGCAGTGACCTTAAGAATAAGCTCAATAAATGAATATATATATATATATATATATATATATATATATATATATATATATATATATATATATATATATATATATATATATATATATATATATACACACACACACACACGCATTGCGTGTATGAGCGCCCTTGCCTGTATATGTGTGTGTGTGTGTGTGTGTGTATGTGCGCTTGAGTGCGAGCGCGCGCGCATACCCGCATGTCCTTTCTTTAGGGTCGCAGTGTTTCATCATCAAATCATTCTGCTTCTCGCTTCAGGGGTCGCTACAGCGGCTCAGTCGTCTCCATATCAGCGTCTCCCCTGCGCCCTACTGTATCACACCACACACCCTTGTGACCTCTCTCACCACATCCACAAATCTCCTCTTAGGAATACCTTTTCCCCTTCTACCTGGTAGCTCCACCCTCCGCAGCCTTCTCCCAACATACATCCCTCCTCGGAAGATGCCCAAGCCATTTCATTCTCGCCTCTCTTACCACGTCCCCAAATCTTCCTACCAGCTCTGCTCCTCTAATATACTTATTGTTTATTCTGTCAATCCTCATCACGCCCAGAGAAAACCGCAGCATTTTCATCTCTGTCACCTCCAGTTCTGCCTCCTATCTTTTTGTGAGTGGTATTGTTTCATAGCCATGCAACATAACATGTCTTACTACCTTCTTATAAACTTTACTTTTCACTCTTGCATGTACCATTTTATCATTTACAACTCCTGTCACTCTTCTCCACTCACTCCATCTTGCCTTCGCTCTCTTCTCCACCTCTCTACCACATTCTCCAATCCTTTTTACAGCTGACACCCAATTATTAAAACTCATTCACCTTCACCACCTCTACGCCTTGCGACCTCATGACTCCACCGCCCTCCCTTTCATACACACTTATGTACTGTGTCTGGCTTTTACTGACTTTCATATATATATATATATATATATATATATATATATATATATATATATATATATATATATATATATATATATATATATATATATATATATATAATCAGGTCGTGAGCAAGCTGCTGAAAATAAATATTAAAAGGCCATTAAAACAAAGATTTATTAATAAGTATATTATTTAGAGGGCTTGTCGCCTTTCTTATCAAATAGGTTTGTATTTGATAAGAAAAACAGACAAATGCGTTCGATACTTTTTTTATAATGCCTTTCTTTTTAATTGGCCTTATATGTGTGTGCGTGTGTGTGTATTTCTTAAATTTTAATTTTTTTTATTCATTGTTCTTTTTTTTGTCTTGCAGATTTCAGGAGCATGAAGTGGCATGGATAAACATGGTCAGGGATCCAGTCGAACGCTTCATCAGTACCTTCTACTTCGTTAGATATCACGCACGTGAGTAATAATTTTATTCCTCTCCTTGTACATTGCAAGTTCTCTCTATTTGTAAAAGCAAATATGTTTTTGGTGATAGTAAATGAGTATAAGCTAAGTTTGGCATTCTGGTGAGGAGATCTTTGAGCAGTAAGCCCTTGCAAAGAACACCACTATTGCAATTCAATTACCATGCACATGCTGGGAGTCAAGGGCCCTCAGACGAGATACAAGGGTAAAACTCCCTCAGTTGATGTAGTGATTACGACATGAAAGGCCTTCGAAAACATGGTGTTATATTTGACAAGTTTGCTTCTTTAATTGTCGACTTGATATTGAATTGGAAAATGCAAACAGCGGAGCTCCTGAAGAACTGGAATCTGCCTTTTATCTACGGCGAAAAAGGTTTGGTTAGGTTAGGATTTTAGCTTGGCCATTAAGCTCAAATTCTAAGCTACCCTAACCCAATATAATATAAGTTTTCTTCGATGTTGATAAAAAGCAGGTCCCACTTCTTCATGAGATCTCAAATTGCTTTAGTTTAACACAAATATGTCTTAATATAATTACTTCCATTATGGTGTACATGGCAAGTTGAGAATCTTCCATGTGAAACCCTGTTGCCGACCTGGTGAAGAAAACTTATAGTTTGGGTAAAGCAACGGATATTCTCTATATACTGTTTCTATACCGTGATATAGTTACTCTGATCTTGAAGGATGCATATATAGATTTGTTATTATAACTATCGAATGCTAATATTTCCAAGACAGAGCTTATTTGTTTTTATAGAAACTAAGATAGTACATGAATGTTGTTGACCGATCAAAATATTTCTTTTCTGTTATCATTTGACATTTTGGATCTTATTTATAATTTCAAAACCTTGAAATGTTGAGAACCATAAAGAACTAGATTTGGAAAATATGTAAACTAAGCGTGGACGCGCATGCATGTGTGTGTGCTTTTGTGGAGTGGTGGATCCTTTGTCATCTCGGGGCCTGGTACTGTTCTGTCTCTGAGCTCTCAATGCTCGGACTGTTTTTTCAGCCTGTCCTTTTCTTTGTTGTGTCATCCGCAAATGGCGATGATGTGTATGAGTATGCATGTATGCATGAATATCGGTGAAAAGGACTAATAACTTTTTTTTTGCTGAAATGAATACCACAAACTCACTCACTCTCTCTCTCTCTCTCTCTCTCTCTCTCTCCTCTCTCTCTCCTCTCTCTCTCTCTCTCTCTCTCTCTCTCTCCTCTCTCTCTCTCTCTCTCTCTCTCTCTCTCTCTCTCTCCTCTCTCTCCTAGATATGTATGATTCTGAAGCCCCATTGGCATTTCTGTTGCTCATCTAATTAGTTATTTATATATGAGTATATGCATGCGTATATATAGACACATGTGCATTCATTTATATTTATATGTAGCAACTTATTACTCTAATTTGAAAATGTTGTACTATATCTGCTTCAGACTGTCTGTAGTGTTTCTGTGGTAAAGTGGAGATTTAACTTATATGAAAGCACTCAACAAGGGCTATTAAAAATTATTATTAGAAATCTTAAAAAGCGCAAGTACTCGTCTGCTGTCAGTCAATTAATACTTTATGTATAATATATATATCAATAATCGCAGAGTGCTCTTCTGCCATATTTGATTTATACATGATCAAATATAGATTGTAATGTTTGACAACTGCAATATCACTGGGAGTGCCCGTGTGCACGTGTCCCCATGTACAGTTATTTGATTAATTAAAAAAATAGTGGAAATATTTCCCACCATGATAGAATGTCTTATAGTAGAACCTAACAATATCCTAGAAAATGAGTCGAAATATCAGTGCATTCTAAAACGTGGAGAGGATAGTAACATGGCCTCTGCTTGTAATCCCTGTCAAGCATATAGTGCCAGAAAAGATCTAAGAGAAGTTGAAAACCTCCATAATATCTTCTTAACGTCTTTGTTCCTTTTACTCCCGCTACCTAGTTTCACTCGTGTGTGTGATTACCTAATTGTGATTACCTAATTCTGTTTACAGGAAAGAACCCAAAGCTCGTATCTCCCGTCTCCTGATTGGTTCCATTTTATACTTAGTGATACTTATCATACCTGTCCTTAAAACTATGACCTCTAGTTCTAGAGCGCCATATCAAAAAATCGATCCCTATCCACTCTATCATATCCATGAAGGAATTTAAAGACTGTGTGTGTGTGTGTGTGTGTGTGTGTGTGTGTGTGTGTGTTTATTTTTATTCTGATTTTTGTATTTATCATATTTCAGTCTGAAGACTGAGTTTTTATCGGGTTGTTATATACAAAATAGCGAGACTGAAAAGCTAATTTTATCGACCCGTAAATTTACCTTTTCAATTCCCATTATAAAATATATTCTTTTGTATGGAGATTTTTGGATGAAAAAAAGGTTCTTGGACCCAATTTTTTCTGATTTTCAGAAAATCTTTTCAAATTTTTATTCTACGGTAAATATCATCGACACATATAGAACAACTTACCTGGTGAATTGACATATTGGCAATTTTAACCTTAGAGATGGTCAGGAAAAAAAGAATTGAGATAGAGCAGACTCACTCTCTTTTATGTTTATTCATTGCCCTCAATCGTATCTTACTTGCAACAAGTTTTAAGTATATGCATCCTGAATTAACAAAACAATGATTAATCTTTGTTTTATTAAATACTGGCAAATATATAATGTAGCTCATTATTCAAGTCTAACAAGAGGGTTGAAAATGAGAGCAAGCAAAATGTTACACAAGTTAAAATCAGAAATCAATAACATCTTTGAAAACCACCCTTTCTCTCACCACATTTGTAACAACATTTCTTTCTCACACTATTGATTATTTGGCTAAGTATTTACTACTGTAATTTTTTGGTCTCAAGGATCGATAACTTTTGAATTTGTTGAAGACTACATGCAGTTGCAGCTCGACGACTGTACTCGCAAGCAGAATCCAGACTGCTACCCAAGGCCTGGAGATGTGGCGATACTGCAACTCACTTATTTTTGTGGATACCATCCTCAGTGCAGGTGATCATAACACGATACTAAGTAAAGTGTGAGCTGCATATGAAACTAAAAGTAGGTGCTGGATATATTAAAGAATAGACACTTATCATTTAAGAAGTAAAAAAGGTAAAACAAATTTTGTATATGATTTTTTCTTTTGTAGCTTCCAGTGTCTGAAAGGAAATTTGACCTACACCAGCCCGAAAGATTTTACAAGTAATACAAGGCTCATTACATCCTTATCTTTTAAGTTTTTATTGTTCCATCACCCTACAGAGTTATAGGGAACAGTTGGGCTCTACAAATGGCTAAGAGAAATCTTGAACATTACGCAGTGGTTGGCTTGGCAGAGGATGTTCCCACTTCGCTTAGAATTTTTGAACATGTCCTTCCAGAATTCTTTTCACATCTTGGAGAAGTTAAATATGGCTCTGGTAATTCCACTTTAATGTTAATGATGCTTAAGTAGTAGTGAAACTCAGTATGTATTTGTATATTACACATATCTTGCCATTTTTTTTATGCATTTACTTGCTGGCATATTTATAACCTAAGGAACTGTCATGGGTGTATCACTAATTAGCTTCTCTGATTTCCACCAGGAACAGTAAAATTAAACAAAAGGCCCAAGGAATATGCACCTTCTGTTTCGAACGACACTCGAGCTATCCTGAGGGATTACTTAAAGGAGGACGTCGAATTTTACGAATTCGCTCGTCAAAGGTTCTATAAGCAATTAGATGCCATTAACAAGAATGCAATAAGCATTTCATTCATTGGAAGTTGACGGCTATGGACTGGAGAAGTAGCATAGCGGATTATAGATATAGCAAGTTGTGGTAAATTATAAGTCTCTAGTCATCTGTGACCCGTTGTAAAGAGGACATGATAAACCATGTAGCAAATATTTATAGTCTTCTGACAAAGGTTGTATGCGTGTAAATAACGTTTTTAAATACTTTTGCCACACTATTCCATTCCCACTGCGCTATATGTGTTGAAATGTTTTATTGCAATTTATGATTTTACACACACACACACACACACACACACACACACACACACACACACACACACACACACACACACACACACACACACACACACACACACACACACACACACATGTGCTTAAAAAATGCGCAAACACAATATCAGTGGCACTAAGTATCATATTTAAGGAGTCATTGGAGTCGGGGGAGATTCCAAGATGCTGGAAACAAGCAAATGTGATACCTATCTTCAAAAAGGGAAGGAGGGATACGGCTCTGAACTATAGACCAGTTTCCTTGACCAGCATAGTTTGCAAACTTATGGAGAAACTACTAAGGAAACATATCTCTCTTCACTTGGAATCCTTCAACTTTTTGTCAGTGAGGCAACATGGCTTCAGAGAAGGAAGATCAACAGTAACAAACTTATTAGAATTTTATGATGAGGTAAGCCAAATCTTACAGGAAAGAGAGGGCTGGGCAGATTGCATATTCCTAGACTTCCAGAAAGCGTTTGACACTGTTCCACATGGGAGACTTATTAGGAAGCTGCAATCAATGGCTAGAATAGGTGGAAATGTCTTGGAATGGATAAAAACTTACTTAGAAGGAAGGGAACAGAGGGTTAGAGTAAGACACTCAGTGTCTGAATGGAGAAAAGTTAGTAGTGGAGTTCCACAGGGTTCAGTTTTAGGGCCACTTTTGTTCCTTGTATATGTAAATGACCTACCAGAGTCTGTAAATTCATTCATGAATATGTTTGCAGATGATGCAAAGATTGTGAAGAAAGTAAAAAACGAGAACAATGGTAGAGAACTTCAGGAGGATCTAAATAATCTGCACGAGTGGTCAGAAAAGTGGCTAATGAAATTCAATACCTCAAAATGTAAGGTAATGAGAATGGGTACAAGTGCAAGAAGGCCCAAGCTTGACTACTCGGTGGCTGGAGTACAACTTCAGGAGACAGAAAATGAGAGAGATCTAGGAGTAAACATATTGGCAGATTTGTCTCCAGAAATACATATAAATGGCGTAGTAAGGGCAGCATATGCATTCTTATCAAATGTAAGGGTAGCCTTCAGGCACATGGACAAGGAAATGTTCAGAAATATTTATGTAACCTATGTGAGGCCAAAACTCGAATATGCAGCCCCCTTTTGGAATCCGCACTTGAAAAAGCACATAGCTAAGCTTGAAAAAGTTCAAAGACATGCCACGAAACTGGTGCCAGAAATACGCAATCTCGGTTATGATGAGAGGCTGAGGGAATTAGACTTGCCATCACTCGAAGCTAGAAGAGTAAGGGGGGATATGGTGACAGTCTTTAAATTCCTTCATGGTTATGATAGAGTGGATAGGGATCGATATTTCGATATGGCTGGCTCTAGAACTAGAGGTCATAGTTTGAAGCTTCGGAAGAAAACTTGTTTGCAGGATGTAAGGAAATACTTTTTCAGTGTAAGAGTAGTTGATAATTGGAATTCGCTAAGCGAGGAGGTAGTTAATGCTACCTCAATCCATAGTTTTAAGGACAGGTATGATAAGTATCACTAAGTCTAAAAATGGAACCGATCAGGAGACGGGAAGATACGAGCTTTGGGCTCTTTCCCGTAAACACAATTAGGTAATCACAATTAGGTAATCACACATTATTACATTCAGCGTCTAGGGGCAGGTCTGTGGAATTTTTATTCTTCATAAAGGAAGAGATACTGTAAGTACGAAGGTTTGTTTTGTGTGTGCAACGATTGCTACAGAAGAGGAAGAAAATTTTCAATTTTTGACGAGGGGAGTGGATTTTGCCAAAGAAAGGAAGTGTAGCCTGCCAGCAGCATCCATTGATTTTTTTTTTTTAAACCAAGGGGAGCCATAATTGCTTGACCTTATGGTTATAAAATTATATTTTATCTCAGGGTTTTTTTTGTAGTCTAAATATAATAACCATAAAAAAACCAAGAGAATACAAAACTGAAGGGTGAGTGTGGACTCCTTACACTGGTATGAGATGCTTATTGATGATTTTTTTGTAGTATACGATTATTCGTATTTAAAGCAGTCTTTAACTTGCCATGTGTATTGCCAAGTGAAAGGTGAATTAAGAAAGCCTTTTACTGATTTTTTGTTAAAGCTAAAGTAAATTTGCGTAGAATTGCTTTGAAAGACAACAATGCCTGGTATCGCTCTTACGTTAATGCCAACTACATTGTCCCAGTATGGGATAAGGTTATGAAGTGAATTTAAAGACCTCTCAGACAAATTAAAGAATTCGGAAGACAATATACATAATATGGCAACATACATGATTTAAATGTGAGACCCTTGTTATCTCGTGAAAGAGCTGATTTAGCAGCTTGGAATTTCCAAATTCAGGAAAATACTGAGCTGTATGGAGAGATTTTCAGGATCTGATTACAAACCAGAAAGCCCTCAAAACTTTCTCAACTGTTGTATAAAGTACTATAGCAGTAAAAGAGGCAATGAAAGAAATAGTCTTGACACGTGTGGGTACAGTTTATTACAGGGATAAGGTAATAGCAAAATATGAGACGTTATGACTGAGAGAATAAACTTATGATCAAGCACAAGACAATGAGAAATCAGTATATATCTCGGGTATATGTGAATCTCCTAAGATTGCCTGACAGGGAGAGACACGAATACAGTATAATGCTGTATGGCCCCAATAATACTGTAAGTTATCACCAACTTAGTAAGCATGTTGGGGAGAGAGAGACTAGCTTAATTAAGGTTACCTCTGATATGGAGAATACATTCAAGAAATTAATGTTTAGAGCAAAACAGATCTAAAAGAATAAATGTCTAAAATACAATTCAGCGTTCATACAACTTTATAGAATAAAGGAAGAGATGAAAAAAAAAATCAAACTCTGGATATTGGAAGCTGGAAAGTTATATGAACGAGGAAAGAGGATTTTTTTTTTTTACTTCAGGGTTCATTGAATCAAATATATGATAAAGAATATATTAGCATACCAAGGGTTATAACCTCATTAAAGCCACTTTAGTCAAATGTTGATGGGCTAGCTGGTAAGGCAGTAGAGATTCTTTAGTTCCGGTTTTACGTCATGGACTCCCTTTTCTACCAAGGGCTAGGACGGTTGCCTTCTTGCGAAGGACTTGTTTTGGCAGATGTAATCCTTACCCTGAGTGCCTGCCTTTGCTAAGCTCAGACCGTGACGGGGCGTGAACCCTCGACCTGACGCCTCAGAGTCGCGGACGCTACCGCTAGATTCTTTAGTACTCGGTGAAATTTACAAATACAAACTGGGAATAAGTACATCAGGTATCTTTTGGACTTGACTATAGGACTGTCCTGAACAGCTCAATGTTAAGTCTTCCATCAGTTAGGGTTCTTTTTCTATATCTACATCAGCAACGCATATTCTTGGATATTCGTTATACATCTCTTATTATCCCTTCACATCTGATAAGTCATAATACTCCCCATCTCTGTATCTCTTTGCTTTATGCTCTCTTCATGCCCAAGCCCGATGAGGGCAATTTATTTTGGCCCTCTAGTGTCACATAAAAAAAAACCGGTTTAACAAAAAGTTTACTTATTCAATAAGATTGACATTTCTTATAGATTTCTTATGCTGTTCAATCACCTTAACTTGCTGATAAAATCTTTGGCGCACAAAATCATAGAATTCTATATCCTCTCGCAAACTGCTTTTTAATAAGGCGATCGTAGTGTTGGAAATAGCTGGAGCAAATTCTTTGGGTCGTTTGTTGAGTTTCACCTTACCTAGGGTATAAGAAAAGGGTAAAAAAAAGACATGAAAATTTGGAAATTGGAATTGTAACAAACTTCAAGAGAAAATTATTTATATTATGAAACAAATAAAGCTTTATTTCCTATAATCATTATTTATATGTTTGCGTATTTTATTATTATTATTATTATTATTATTATTATTATTATTATTATTATTATTATTATTATTATTATTATTATTATTATTATTATTATTATTATTATTATTATTATTATTATCATTATTATTTATGGTGGAATTGAAGAAAGAATTTTACTCGTATAATACTTGCGTGCCAAAGGGGGCAAAAAAGATGCATATCTTTGGTGGTGTAACAGTAACCCCAGAAACCCATGTAAAGAAAGATAACCCTGTAAATTGTTACTTTAGGCTAGGTGACTTGCAATAACCCTAGAGCTCCCTGGGATTATTTTTCTTTATAAGATCCAAACATTCTCCACTTGTGGTTCCGTGTATTTTGTAAGAAGCGACTGAAAAGGGTTATCTAATGAAGCCTTGAAATCCCCACTAGATGGTGAGACCAACTTGTAAGAGATAAATTAATCTTGGTTCTGGTTCATCTTTTTCTCTGAAATATATCTGGGCTACGATTTAAAAAAAAAAAGTGGATTAAGAGAATTTCTCAGAACATTTGATGTGGTTTGAATATGTGGATGTGGTGTGAATGTAATACAATGTGAGATTAAGATAAATATTTAATGACTGGAAACTGGATGTCTTGGTACTGTGTAAAACGAAGCGAAGGAAAGATTTTTTTTTATGCGAAAGTTAATGTGAGAATCTCAAGTGTAAAGTAATAGTTCTTCATACAAGCTAATACATAAGTGCCATTAATATTAAAATGAATAGTTGTGAAGCTGCTTGAAAGGAGTGGAATGATATAAGTGGAAGATTATTGTGGGTGAGGTTGGCGTTGACAGAGAAAGATTGGCAGTTGTGTCATTGAACCCGGTGTTGAGAAGAGTCGCGAGGAGTGCTATTTGTGGCATAGCTCCAGGAGGGAGGAAAAGCTTCTAGTATTTGGTAATCTTAATGAACAGTTGAATTACATAGAACTTGAGGATATAACTAATGATTTTAGTGCTTCAGGAAATATGTAGGTTGGTATTTATTCTATCTATATACACGAGCCATTTTCCCCTTATAAAGGGAGTGGCTGAGTCAAGACAAAATACTCTGACTATTTTGGAAGAGAAAATACAAAGGAGGGGATTTCCAGTCCCCTCGCTACGCCCCATTCAGTCGACTATTACGACACGCAGGGGAACACGGGGAAGTATTCTAGACCCCCTCCCTTAAGGAGTTGCTATTAGTAAATATATATACGCAAAGAGATTTAGTAGTTACGTATACCATTTCAAGAAAAGACACATTCATTTGTTATACGCTTTAGTCAGGCGTTACTCCTGACTAGACTCTGATGCAGCATATCTGTTAGAATGGTAAAGAAAGAGTAGCGACACGTAATGAAGTACTGAAAATAGATAAGTGTTAATTATCTCAGAATAGATTTTTATTATGAGTGTGATACCAGAACGAGCAAATATGAAAATTGTCTAAATCAGAAAGCAGAGTTACGAAGATGGGAAGTGTAGTGACTAGTCAGATGTGAGGAAGATGTTTAACGTATATGAAATAATATTCTTTGTAGATGTAGGCACAGAAAAAGAACGTAACTGAAGGAAGACTTATCATCAAGCTGACCTGGTCTGCCCTACAAAGGGCGGCTGGTGCCATGTGCCAACCTGCTACTTGGTTAAGGCATTACCACATTATAAAGTAATTGCAGTTGGAAGGGTAATTGACTGTAAGGGTTCATCCTTTCCTAATCCCCAAAGATCTGGTGCGGAGATCCTTTATATGCCACTTTTGGAAGGTTAAATATGACAAGGTTTTTATTATTCTTTTAGAGTAATATTACCTGATCCAAATTCCACGTTTTGATAATTCTTGAAAAAATCTGGGAGCACATGTTCCAAAACTTTGAGAGTGGTAGGTAAATCCTCTTTTAAACCTATCACGCTATAGTGATCGACATTCGCCTTTGCATTTTGGAGAGCCCAGCGGTTTCCAACAACCCTGTCGAGGAGGAAGCATTTTTGGATGACAGCATAGGTTTTTTTTTTTTTTTTTTTGACACAACAAGTGGAATACCTTTTCTTTGTTGACATACTATAATTGTGGAACTATTTTCTTCTTATTTTGTTTTTAGTTTCTATAACCTCAACTTTGTTTATATATATATATATATATATATATATATATATATATATATATATATATATATATATATATATATATATATATATATATATATATATATATATATATATGAGCTTTCAATTGGCCTCTTCAAGATTAGATCATAAGTTCATGAAGTTTTACCTAGCTAGCAAATAATAATTAGCTTGTTCAATTAAATGAGGTAAGTGGTTGAACCTCTTGTTTAATGGGATTATATTGGTGTAGTAAAAAACAATATCAGAATATGAAAGATAGTTAACGCACAGAAATTATTTTGTATCAGGCGCTTAAAATCTTGTTTAACAGATAAGTATTGTTAGCTGTGACAAAACTGCCAACTTAGAGATTTTTTTAACAAATCACTTTTCATTTGGTTGAATTGCCTGCAATGCTCTTAGCTTAATTACCTGCAGTGCGGATGATTTCCACAAAAGAAAGTTAACTGTAGAGCTCTTATGTCCCCAGGTCTTGGTATACAGTCAGGATTACCGATAGGTGTACAGTCATTTAACTGCAACTTCATGCAATTCACGTTAAGATCTTCACTGTTTGAATCTGCGGAAACAAATGACACACTGTGTATAAATTAAATAAATGCACACTTGAAATTGAACAAGTTAATGCTTCTTTTCCTCTCTAAGACCGCTACAGATATGTCTCTGTGATATTTATATTAAGATAAACTCACTAATGTTCATAATTTGAACACCAGAATAAAAACCTTTCCGCACATTTGGAAAAAACTTTTGTATCTTTTGTTTTTGTTGAAGCAAGATTTGAGTTGCACATGAAATTTCTTCAAGATGTATAAAGAGGAGGGAGAGGGAAACAGCTCTCTTCTTCCTGATTGCTTGCATGCTACCTGCATGTCAAGCAACTTTTTTACTGACAGTAGAATAACTTCTCCCCAAACTGTTTCCTTTTTTGATGTCGGCTACCCCCCAATTTAAGGGGGAAACAGCCAAGGTATATGTATGTATGTATAATTAGTAATGGGTTAGGACAGACCCAGCTAGCCGCTCGCCGAATCTTCTCCAGCTTGTGAAACTCTAAGGTTCAATTGCATGACGGAATATTAGGCGACGAACCTGGGAACGTTTAAGTAAAAATGGAAAGGAAAATGTTTTGAATCCCCAGATGCGGTACCTTAAACATCGGTTCCTATAATAACAAATAAGATAAAATAATCAATATGATGAATCAGAGAAAGATGGAATTGTTGGGAATGGCTGAAACCAGACACAGAGGAAAGAATACCGGGATGGGTCCGGGAGATGAATTCGTACACTGATTTATTGTGGATTAGAAGTTTGAATCATAAAGTATGGAGTAGCTATAATCATAGGACCCTGACTTGCTCGTTATATACAAAGTGTTCACTTGATAAACGAAAGACTCATGAGGTGCACTTTAGAATAAAAGGGAGCAGTTAGAATTTATACCAGATATATGCCCACAGCAAGGACATACCCAAGAAGAGAAAGAGGAGTTTAAGGAACTACTAGAATTACATTTTGAAAGACAAATAGAAGCCATTAACTTGCTGATGGGTGACTTCAATGCTAGAGTGGGCTCTGAATAAAGCAAACAAAGAGGAATAGAAATGCAATAGGCCCATTCGGAGAGCACACTAGAAACATGGAAGTTGATTATCTCATAGATTTCTGTGGAAGACATAATCTGGAAATCATTAATGGCTTCTTCAATCATCAAGAATTACACACATATACGAAATATCGTTGGAATCAAGTTAAGGGGCAGTTTGACCAAAGATCAGTATTAGACTATGTAATAACATCAGACAGTACACTGGTGCAGAATGTTAACATGTTTCCGGGATTGTTGATGTTTTAGATTCTCCACCCACGGATGGGTGGAACGGGTCATGGAGGACCCGTAGGGCAGTCGCCAGCTGGCACAGGCCCCAACTCCCCACTGTGGTGCCCAGCCACAGCTGTAACCTCCCCAGTAAACAGCTTAAACTCTCTTGCCTGGACGAGGCGCGATCCGTCGACCTCGCGAATGCGAGGCCAGTGCATTGCCACTATACGAGCCAGGAGGCTGTTTCCAGGACTATCCCTAGATTCTAAGCACAGACAAATAGCAAAAATAGGCATGATATCAGATGAAGCACAGAAAACTGAGAAGAGAAAAATGAAAATAACAGAAAACTTGAAAGACCAAGCTATTAAGACAAGCTGTCAAAATATGTTTACCGAGAAGTTGCAGCAAATGGAGTTGAGAGATTAGAAAGCCCTTAAGGAGAGACCTTTTGAAGTAGCAGAGGAAATACTTGGGTGCGGATACGTTGGTGATACCAGAAAGAGACATACGAGCTCACGGAATGACACCATCAAAGAAGGAGTTAAAGTAAAGATTCAAAAACACAGGAAATGGCTTAAAATAGAAAAGTGCACAGACTAGAGAAGAATATGTAACTGCCAGAAACAGTGCAGAAGCAGTTAAACACAGAGCACAGAAAGAAGCATGGGCACAACTAGAAACTGAACTGAAAAATGTTTTTAAGTAAACTTTTGAAGATGATTTTTGGACTAGCTAAGGCATATAGGAAGAATATGACAAAGCAGTATAGTATAAAAGATGAACATGGAAACATCATAGGTAATGCAAGAGAGCTAAATAAATTATGGACAGACTACTTCTGTAGACTACTAAATGTAACAACTTATGGTGAGTATGGAGACGAAGATTATGTTTTTCAGTATGACCAAGAAAGCAGGCTTGATAACCTTATTGGATGGACAGAATTCGAGGATTTGGAAGTGAATAATGGAAAAAGTCCTTGCTATGATAACATACAAATAGAACTGTACAAAGATGGTGGTGAATGGACGAAGCAAGTGATATATGATATAATTAATACATTTTGATTGGAAATTGAATAGCAGAGGACTAGCACGTCTTATTACTGTAGTGCTCTATGAAGGCAAAGGTGATTCTGGAAAATGTGAGAATACAGGGGGCATAAAACTAATATGTCATGCAACCAAATTACTTTATGAACGTAATTTTCAAATGAGAGCACGAAATGTTATATAACCTGAACTATAGGTGAAAAACAACATGGTTATTGAAGGGATCGAGATACATCAGATCTTGTCATAAAAAGAGAGAGAGAGACAGACAGACAGACAGAGTGAAAACCGCGTATTTACTTGAATCGTAGGCAGAAGGAATTCTTGACAACTTTTTTCAAGTAATAATATACTTACGTAACGACAGTGATCTCCTGAAGTAGAAATGACTTATAAATCTCTCGACAGGTTCTCTCACCATGTTGATCCATGCCACCTCGCTTTTCTTCAACCTTTTAGAAAGACAAACAGAATTATTTAAATATATTCTGCTGATCTTTAAGGAGGCAGACTATTAATATGAATATTTGGGGCAATGACAGAATGTAAAATAGTCATGAATTGCTATAATTACTTTTTACCCATTTACCCATTTTCTAATGCATTATTTAATAAGATTTTTAAATTTAAAATGACATTAATTGCAATATTTAGATTTTACTGCTCAGATTTTTTAATGCAATATTTAATTAGATTTTTAAATTTAAAATGACATTGATCTGCAATATTTAGATTTTACTGCTCAGATATTTTAATGCAATATTTAATTAGATTTTGAAATTTAAAATGGCATTAATTGCAATATTTAGATTTTACTGCTCAGATATTTTAATGCAATATTTAATAAGATTTTGAAATTCAATATGACATTAATTGCAATATTTAGATTTTACTGCTCAGATTTTTTAATACAATATTTAATAAGATTTTGAAATTTAAAATGACATTAATTGCAATATTTAGATTTTACTGCTCAGATTATTTAATGCCATATTTAATTAGATTTTGAATTTTAAAATGACTTTAACTGCAATATTTAGATTTTACTGCTCATATTTCTGAATACAATATTTAGTAAGAATATTTTGGGAATGGCAGATAAGTAGCATTACATTACACTGCAACGCTTAAGCATTATTTGCATAGATGAATGCAGACACTGTTTTGGTAAAAGAATTTTATGCAGTGGTAGATGTGTAACATTGCATTAAATGTTATATTGAATATTTGCCTACATAGTTTTATGCAAAATATATCTTAGTAAAAATATCCGCACTGCGACAGATGTTCAATATTGCAATACATCACAATTTTTAAATACTTGAATGTAATATGTTGAACCGTGATTGTTATGTAACCCTTTAAGTTGAAAACATTAAGAAAATGCTTTATATAACTGTGTATTTATTTATGTATCTGTATATCTCTATATCTGCCTATTTATCTATCTGTATAGCTCTATATCTGAATCTACAATTCCTGTAACTGTAGTTAAGAATTGTTTTGCGTCAGTTCTTTATATCTAATATCTATGAGGGAGGGGGTAGAATACTTTCTCTGTGTTCCCCTGCAATATATTACTTTGAAATTGACAATAGGGGAAGAACGGGTGGGACTGGAAATCCCCTCTTGTACTGTCATCCTACTTATAGCCAGGAAATACGGGGGTATTCTGGCAGGAGAGATCCAGAAGGACCCTAGTAATTGGGGCTCTGTGCGTGGTTGTGGTATATTTGACTGTAAGAGGGAGGAGATAGGGAGTATTCTTTTGGAGAGAAAGATAGACGTGCTTGCACTGAGCGAAACTAAGATAAACGAGAATGGCGAGTGACATTTGGGAGTGTGGTAGGTGAGGTGTTTGGAGTTGGGAAAGGGCGAGGAAGAGAGGGAGTGGCTCTGTTGGTAAGTGAAGAGATAAATAAGTGTATGGTGGAATGGAATGAAGTATCATCTTGAATAATAGTGGCTAAATTGAGACTGGGATGCGAGGTTTGGGCGTTTGTGAGCACATAGTCCCTTGGCAGTGAAAGTCGTTAGGAAAAAAGAGAATTTTTTTTTAATGATATTGAACGAGTGTGTGGCAGACTTAGGAATGAATGTGAATGTGGTGTTGATGTGAGATTTGAATGCTAGAGTAAGGAGTAAGCTAGTGGATATTGTAATTGGGAAGTATGGAGTGCATAGTAGGAGTGAGAGTGGAAAGAAACTGATGGAAATGTGTATTGAGAGAGAGAGAGATGTTAATTGTCAATACTGTGCTGTATTTAAAATTAAGAATGTTTAAAGTATTCGTTTTTCAGAGAAGATGATAGAAGAGTCATGGACAGAGCATAAATGCATCATGCTGTGGTAGACTGGATGGTAATTGGAGGAGTATTGGATGTGAATGCACTGAGAAGAGCTAGTGATGAAATATTTGATGATTATTTAGCGGAAAGTAGAATGAGAGTGGGAGAAAGAGGAGAAACGAGAAAGGAAGAGAGGTGCTAAAAGTAAGTGAATTGAATAAGAAAGAGAAAGACAAGGCTATTTTGAGGAATGTGTGGATTGTAGTGAAAGATAAAATGGAGGAAGGATTGGAAGAGAAGTGGAGTTGTTTCAAGGATTAAGTTATGAAATGTGCAGAGGCAGTGTGTGGAAGGAGACTAACAGGTGGAAGTAAAAGGAAAGGTAGTGAATGGTGGGATGAGGAGGTGAGTGCAGTAGTGGCTGAAAAGAAGCAGGCATTTGAGGTATGGTTGCAAATAGGTAATGAAGAGGCATATGCAAAGAGTAGTGCAAAGATGAGGTTAGCAAAGTGTGTGGTGAGGGAGGAAAACAGAGAAGCAGATGCAAGGTGGGGTTGGAGCTAACCTGAGAATTTTGAAAGGAATAAAGCGATGTATTGGAGGGAAGTGAAAAGAGTGTGGAAAGGTGAATCTGGTATGGAGGAAAGGGTGACAGAACCGATGGGCAATTGCTAGTAGACGAAATAAGGGTGAGACTGAGATGGGCTGAGTATTTCAAGAAACTGCTAAACAAAGAGATGATAGAGAGGCAGAGATTGTGGCTGTGGGAAATGAAAGGAGAATGTCAATGTTGGGTGATAAGAACAATAGAGAAATCACAAAAGATATGGTACATATGGCATCGAGAGCGATGAAAGCAGGTAAAGTACCAGGGATGTATGGGTGTCATGTTGAATGGTTGTCAGAAGGTGGGAGGCATTAGTAGAATGGATGGTTAGGTTGGTGAATGCATGTTTTAGGAAGGGGAGGTTTCCAATTGATTGGAGGAGTACATGTGTAATTCCACTTCATAAAGGGAATAGAGATAAGTATGAGTGTAGTTGTGTTAGATTAATTAGTTTGTTGAGTGTAGTTGGTAAAGTAAATGGTAGAATGTTAATCAAGAAAATTAAGAGATGTACTGAGAGATTGATTGGGTTCAGGAGAGAAAGAGGATGTATGGATCAGGTGTTTTTGGTAAGACAAGTGTGTTTGAAGTTCTTAGAGAGAGGTATGAACACTTTCTGTTTTTTTTATGGACTTAGAAAGAGGTATTACTGGGTTGATAAAGAGGTATCGTGAATAAGTGGAACTTTGTTGAATGTGGTGCAGAGATTTTACATGAATAGTAGAGCATGTGTGAGATTCAGAAAAGGTATTAGTGATTAATTGCGGTGAATGTAGGGTTACGTCCAGGTTGTGTAATGTTGCTGTGGTTGTTTAATGTGTATATGGATGTAGTGGTAAGAGAAGTAAATGAAAGAGTATCAAACAGAAGTTTGGAATTAGTGGGTGAGTATGGAAGGTTGTGGAAATTGAATCAGTTGCTATTCGAGGATGACACTGCTCAGGTGGCTGATTCTGAGAATGAACTGAATCATTTGGTGACTGAGTTTGTTATGGTGTTTGAAAGAAGAGAGTTGCAGGTGAATGTTGATAAAAGTAAAGTCATGAGATTCACAAGGATTGTTAATATTGGCAGATTGAATGTAGAAGTGAATGGGGAGTTGCTTGAAGAAGTTGTGAGTTTTGAGTATCTGGGGTCGCACGTATCAAGGAATGCACGAGTGGATATGGAGTTAAGTCATAGACAAAAAGAACTGAGTAAATGTTGAGGTGGGTTGAAAAGTGTGAAGAAAAATAGGTATTTGGGAATGAATGCAAAGAGAAGGATATATGAAGGTGTGATTGCACTGACAGCAATATATGGAGCAGAGACTGAGGGGGGCAAGCCAGCCTCAACTTGGTGCCGGTCCCAAGCCAGGGTAGATGGGGAGGGTTGGCGGCAGGAAGGGCATCCGGCCATAAAAATTTTGCCAAAACCAAAATATGGCCAGTACAGATAACGAGAATAGTCACCATACTAGGGCGTTCCCCTTAGGTGACGTGTTGGGGCTTCGCCTGACCCCTCCAGAAAGACAGCAAGGGCTACCCAGTCATGGGCGGACTGGGTTAAAGAGGCAAGCTCGAGGGAGAGTGTTAGATGTGGTGCTGCAGGTGGGCAGTCTTAATGTGGGGACAATGACTGGGAAGGGGCGAGTATTGGTGGACCTGATGGAGAGGAGGAGAATTGGAGTGCTGTGTGTGCAGGAGACCAGATGGAAAGGAAATAAGGTGAGGGAACTGGGTGAGGGTTGCAAATTGTTCTATAGTGGAGCAAATGAGGCAGGGTGGAATGGTGTAGGAATAATACTATCCAAAGACCTGAAGGAAAGCTTACTTGGTGTGAATAGAAAGAGTGACAGAATTATGAGTTTAAAGCTGGGACCGGGAGAACCGGTAGTCAATGTGATATGTGCCTATGCCCCACAAACTGGTTGTACAGCGGAGAAGAAGGATGTAATTTGGGAGGAGATGGACCAGGAGAGGGTAATTTTGGGAGGAGATCTAAATGGCCACTTGGGAATTGGGGGGGATGGGATAGGTAGAGTTCATGGGGGCTGGGGGTGGGTGAGAGAAATGAGGGGGGAGAGAGAGTGATTGAATTTGCAGTGGCATTTGATCTGGCATTGGTCAACACATTCTTTGAGAAAAAGGAAAACAGATTGATTACATACAATAGTGGTGGGAGGGAGAGCCAGATATATTTATTGTTGTGTAGGAGAGACCATCTGAAGGAGATTAGCAACTGTAAAGTAATAAATGGGGTGAGTGTAGCAGTGCAACATAGGATAGTAGTAACTGATTGCAGTCTCAGGAAATGTAGGAAAAGTAAGAAGCCGAGGATGAACCCAAAGATAAAATGGTGGAGATTAAAAGTTGCAAAGCTGAGAGCTATGTTTAAGGGAAGAGTGTTGGAAGTGATAAGGTTGCATGAGGATGTACAAGAATGGTGGACAGAGAATAGTAAGGTGATTTTGAGGGTTGGTGAGGAGGTACTTGGAAAGTCATCTGGAAGGAAACCCCCAAATGATAAAGAGTCATGGTGGTGGAATGAGGAAGTGCAAGAATGGGTGAAGAACAAGAGAGAAGCTAAGAAAAAGGCAGATTTATCAGGCTTGGAGCAGGATAAAGAAGAGTACAAGCAGGCAAAGAAGGAGGCAAGGAGAGTAGTAGCAAAAGCAAAGACAGAGCAATTGAATGAAGTCTATGAAGAGCTGGAAACACCAGAATGAGAGAAGAAAATATGGCGAATTGCCATGGCCCAAGATGCTGCAACCAAGGACTTGGCCCAAGTAAGACAAATAAAGGATAACCATGGATTAGTACTAGCAGAAGAGGATGAAATAAAAAGCAGATGGGAAACTTATTTTGAAGGATTACTAAATGAAGAGAACCCAAGAACAGTATTTGAAGATGGACTTCCAAATGAAGCAGTTACAACAACAGTGGCTAGAAGAGAGGTAGAGCGGGCATGAAGGAAAATGAAAAATGGAAAGGCAGCAGGACCTGATAAGATGCCAGTGGAGGTATGGAAGAGTCTTGGAGAGGAAGGCATAGATATCTTGTGGGACTTAATGCAAAAGATCTTTAGTCAGGAAAAGATGCCAGAGGAGTGGAGAGGAAGCCTAATCATCCCAATCTATAAAGGGAAGGGAGATATTCAGGAGTGTAGAAACTATAGAGGTATAAAGTTGTTAAGTCATACTATGAAGATATGGGAGAAGATCATAGAGAGGAGACTCAGAGAGGTAACAACAATTGGAGATGAACAGTTTGGCTTCATGCCTGGAAGAGGGACAGTGGATGCCATATTTGCCTTGAGACAAATGATGGAAAAGCATCGGGAGAAACAGTAAGGACTGTATATGGTCTTTATTGACCTGGAAAAGGTGTGGAGGTGTATTAGAGAAAAGTTAGTTCCCGAGAAATATGTAAGAATTATCCAAGATATGTATGAGAGGGCAGAGGCAAATGTTAAGAGCAGTGTGGGCTTGACGAAAAGTCTCTCAGTAAATGTTGATCTGCATCAAGGGTCTGCTTTGAGTCCATATCTATTTGATCTGGTCTTGGATGTAGTAACCCAGCGTATTAGAGATCAGTCTCCATGGTGTATGCTCTTCGCAGATGACATTGTACTGTGTAGCAACAGACGAAGAGGTAGTGGAGGAGAAGCTTGTGGAGTGGAGAAGAGTGATGGAGGATAGAGGACTGAAAATCAGCAGGAAGAAGACAGAGTACTTGAGATTGAGAGATGATGAGGGTGAGGAGGTCAATTTGCAGGGGGAGGTGATGAAAAGAGTTGAAAAGTTCTAGTATTTGGGATCAACAGTAGCAGAGGATGGTGGCCTAGAGTCAGAAATAACCCACAGAATACAAGCGGGATGGAAGAACTGGAAGAAAGTGTCTGGGGTGCTGTGTGACAGGAGAATATGGATTAGGTTGAGGGGTAAAGTGCACAAGACAGTTGTGACACCTGTGATGATGTATGGAGCAGAGACATGGGCAATAAAGAGGACACAAGAGAAAAAACTGGATGTGGCAGAGATGAGGATGTTGAGATGGATGTGTGGGGTGACAAGAAGCGATAAGATCAGAAACGAGGTAATTAGAGGTACCTCAAAAGTTAGAGAAATATCAGATAAGATACAAGAAAGTAGACTAAGATTGTATGGTCATGTCGTTAGGAGGGATGAACAGTATGTTGGGAGGAGAGTGATGGAAATGGATATACCAGGGTAGGAGAAGGAGGGGGAGACTAAAGCGTAGGTGGATGGATTGCATCAATGACGACCTGAGATCCAAAGGTTTGTTGGGTGATAAGGTATGGGACAGAAACATTTGGAGAACACTGGCCAGAAACATCGACCCAACATAAAAGTGGGAAAAGATGTTAACAAAGTAGAAGAAGAGGCTGAAAAGAAAAAAATGAATGTAATGGAGATGAGGTGTTTGAGAACTATGATTGGTGTGTCTAGAATAGATAGAATAAGGCATGAGTAATTAAGGCAGAGAATGGGTGTTGAAAGAAAGCTGTTCAACAGGTTATATAAGAGTACTGAGTTGGTTTGGACACATGGAAAGGATGAGTGATGAATGAATAGCGAGGAGAGTGTGGTGTGCAGAAGTGATTGGAGTTAGGCCGAGAGGAAAATCTACATTGAGATGGATGGATGGCGTGAAAAGGGCATTGGATGCACGTGGAATGTCATAGAAGCAGGGAGGAGAGCTTGCAAGAGATTGTTTGTAGTTGACACTGGCCAATGATATTTCTCGCTCCTGCTGGCTCAGCAAACTTTGATGAACCGGTGTGAGGGGAGTTGCCATGTGATGAAGTGGTGGGGGTAAACCAGCTGCAGCTGTCGGGTCTCATTGTAGAATATCCTCGCCCACCTACCTTGTGGGTGACTCAAGCAGGGTGGTAGGGGGAAATGTGGCAGTCCTTTATCTCCAAGGAGCTAAGAGGAGTAGTTGAGGTACGTGTGGATTGTGGTGCATGCGTGTTTTTTGGCTATGCCACCCCCTTACAAGGGGGAATGGGGCCATGTATATGTATGTATGTATCTGTATCTTGACATCTGGCTCTGTGTGCACATCGCTGTCTCTTTTGACATTTATCAGTCATATACATCCCTTGTAACTGCAGTTTTTAGTTTATTTTTACATTGTTGCTGCTTGAAAGGGGAAATATTCTCCGGTGTTAAATTTTGGAAATTTTCATTTATAATGAGTGCGACATCGGGACGGGCAAAGAAAATTGCCCTCATGGGGTCCCTGTACCAACAAAACATTTTAAAAAGGAAAGAGAAGTAGACATGTGGAGTGTTGTGACTTGTCAGATAGGATGGGATTGTAAGAGATGTGAAACGAATACGCCAGAATATTCGGTGTAAATGTCCCAGCTTCAATCCGTTCGTGTCTACCCCCAAATGGTTGCTAATACTAATATAACTTTAAAATATAATTATTGTTATTTGTGTCGAGTACCGTTATCTGATGTAGGACTAGTGATGTACTTTTCTTGTCGGCATTGATTTAATCTTATCTAGATCTTATACTATATTGTCTGTCATGAAGAGCACCTGGCAGTAAAATTTGAGTCGGTGGTGTTATAGTTTGCCGTCTACTGCACTAATTGTAGTCCATTGTACGCTAACCTAACTTAACCAAATTAATCTAACTAGGTTAGATTAGGTTAATTTTAGTTAGATTGGTTCTGTTAGGTGAATTTAGTGTGGATAGTGAGGTAGTGAGGTAGACATTATACCATAAAGCACCCTCCTATTCTCCATAGTTCAGAAAGATACAGCGACCCCATGTAAATATGGGAAAGCTGCCGATAAAATTGATGGACTTTCATCAAGCAGAAGCCAACATGGACTAGACAATATTGTCCTTAGAAGTTTTTTTAAGTCACATTCACTAACCTTTTCGGATGGAAGAAGTAGAAATGTCTCTCGTAACAGTAGCTGCCATTCCTGGTCCCTTCATACCACTCGTTTTCTATCCTACTCTGTTCGTAAAGTGACAGCCAATTATCATCGAATCTACTATAGCTGTGGTATTGAAAGCCGTTGATTTTACTGAGTCTGAGAATAATAATAATAATAATAATAATAATAATAATAATAATAATAATAATAATAATAATAATAATAATAATAATAATAATAATAATAATAATAATAATATTAATAATATTGTACTAAAAACACATAATTCTATGTATTTTCTTAGCCTGCGGTTCATACGCCTGGGAGGGAAAAATACCTTTTCCGTGTTCCCTTGCATGCCATAAAAAGGCCAGTATATTATATTCCAAGATTCCTTGGACAATCTCCTGAGAATTATAGTTAGACTTAAACATATGTTGTTAAGGACTTATTCTTGGAATACATTCTGGAACTTCTTTTCAGCCGTGCTTAGTTAGTCTGATAATGAAGGCTTGGCCTTTGAAAGCTTGCAAACTAAGTCTGCAAGAAACTTTTGCCTAGAATCACATCTGGCGAAGAGATCTTTTACCTCGGGGAATGGTGTCTTGAGACTTGAATAACTTATATATGCTTATATATATATATATATATATATATATATATATATATATATATATATATATATATATATATATATATATATATATATATATATATATATATATATATATATATATATATATATATATAAAGGGAGAGAGAGAGAGAGAGAGAGAGAGAGAGAGAGAGAGTATTATTACCCTATCATATTCCAAAAGTCGCTACGATACTCTCACCACTGACTCCAAACTTCTGATGGTATACCCTTAGAGCCTGCAAATTTGACAGGGGCATCACACGTTGTAGACCACTTCCCTAGCCTCCGTATCCCCATGAGTATCTGGTAAAGGAGTGCTGTACAGACCACCATTTAATGTTCTTGGAACTTTGTATAAGTGAATTGCACCCAACTAATTCAGATTGCCACTTCCACTCTTTAGAGTTATTAACTTGATATTGTTGTTCTATCATTTTATCACTTCAGTATTTTTTTTTTCATGCTGTTGAACTATGATCTAGAATTTTACCTGCGAAGAATAGCCATCAACGTTGAGGAAGCGCATTTTGGGACCCTATTATACAACAGTAAACGTTGATGGAACGGCTGGGTATTTATACTGGAGACCTCTAGGCTTTCTGAGAAGTTACTGAATATCTGTTCATAGTTCTCCAGTCCTATTCTTCTGAAGACTGTTCTCCAGCTCTCTCCTGCAAAGTCTGCGAAATAATATCTTAATTATACTCATGTCTTAGATTTCGTTCATGTCTCATCAATGCCCATCCCTGCAAAGTCTGAAAATTAATTATGTCTTAATTATGTTCATGTCATAAATTTCTTTTATACTTGCATGGCAGGATGCTTTTTTTTTTATAGCAGTACAGAAAACATTCAGTATTAACCAGTTTGTTTTCATTGTATTTTAGCAGTTTACTTACCAGTCTCAGATAAATAAGTTATGGTAAATCGTAAGGGCATGTACAGTGATATCTGATATATTAAGGAAATGCTTAGTGATATTACAAGTATTCTTATTAAGAGAGTAGTAAGGTATCCTTGCATCGTTGAATTTTCTTTTATGTCCACTTTTAAGTTTTTCCGTTCTTTGGGATTAAATTAGTATTCTCTGTTGCAACTCCTTTGAAGACTGTTGTATAGTTGTCTGTTCCAGTACACAAAATGTTTCTCTCTCATACATAACTTCTTGAAGATTTCTCTTTTGGGACACCGTGTTTGAAGTTTTATTCAATGCTCTTTCCAACTCCATATATATAAATGATGGTTAACCTGGCATGCAGATGTCTATGCGTTGTCGCCAAAGATATCTTCATTTTTCAAATCCTGAAGAAATATTTTCGGCATGTTGTCTCTATACACAATATAAATATACTCTGACTGTGAGGTAAAATATATTTTTCACATGTCTACGGTTGGTACTTAAAGTGGTGATTCTTTTGATTTAAGTTTTATCACCATTTAGAAAATCAGCCAATATATTATTTTCTAACATGACGGTATTACAGATAATTTGATCACTGTGTTATCATATCTGCTATTAAAACAGATAATTATATAATGTACTTTGCAAAAAATATCACTGTATGATTCTCGTTATAGTCACTTTTTTAGTAATAGGAAATTCTCTCTCTGTTTTAAGAGTTTAGGGAAATAACTGACTGAAAAAGCTAACCTAAAAATAGAGCTGTATATGTGTTAAACAGTGTTATTCTTTTAGGATGATAGAAAAGGAAAAAGGGCCACAAAATAATACTGGTTTCCTTTTCCCAGTATATGGTTACAGGGGGTTTGTAAGGGGAAGGATATATTTTATTTTTTTTTCCCGAGTGGCTCTTTACATAATCTCGCCCTTGTTCGTTTTTTTTAGTTCAAGCGAGTTCGTCAGAAATCATCACGGAGGAGTCAGTCTGAGCTGTATCTATATTCAAAGGCCGCAGTCCCCTTAGGAAGGGGGTTGGCAGGGTCAAAACATACCTCTTCACCAGAAAACCTCTCCATTTCAAATTTGTTTCAGTCCGTGCCAACATGATAATCTTTCTTGTAATGTCTGTGCTACCAGTCTTCAACTTTTTACTCTCCCCCGTTTCACGACCATCCAGAATTATAGACCCAATTAGAGTACATAATTATCGTCTGGGTTCCCCCCCCCCTGTTTTTAGTATATACAAATTTTATTACTTCCTAAACTTGGGGAAACTAACCGCAGTACAGATGTTTACACGTGGATAGACTGCCTGTATATGTCATAACTTTCCTTTCATTCCGGAAGAGAAGTCATTAAATGTTGTCTTTAAATAAATCGAAATATATATAAATAGCTCAGACAAACTGCCAGATAGGTAAAGTTTAGCGACCGAACCTTAAGGCTGTATATTACATCACACGGAAGAAATCATTGCCTCCAGTGGACAAATTTACCGGCAATGGGCTGGTTCAAGTTCACACTGCCTCATACGTGCCATGGCTATCGTCAACATAACATAATCAGAGCAATATTTTCCACAGTTTATTGTTATTGTTTTACGTCACGGACTCCCTTTTCTACTAAGGGCTAGGACGGTTGCCTTCTTGCGAAGGGCTTGTTTTGGCATATGTAATCGTTACCCTGAGTACATACCCTTGCTCACCTCAGACCGAGACGGGGTGCGAACCCTCGACCTGACGCCTCCAAGTCGCGGACGCTACCACTTGAAATATATATATATATATATATATATATATATTTATATATATATATATATATATATATATATATATATATATATATATATATATATATATATATATATATATATATATATATATATATATATATATATATATATATATATATATATATATATATATATATATATATATTAATATAAAGAAATAGCATCGGAGAAAACTGCAAAATTTATACAGATCTTGAAGAAATACCATGCCTCGAATATCCCATTTATTTATTGCTAGTATGGGAGAGATATGCTTACGGTTCTGTGCTATCCAAATAATAATAATAATAATAATAATAATAATAATGATAATACTACTACTAATAATAATAATAATAATAGTAATAATAATAATTATTATTATTATTATAATAATAATAATAATAATAATAATAATAATAATAATAATAATAATAATAATAATAATAATAATAATAAAAATAATAATAATGAGAAGAAGGAGAAGAAAAAGAGGAAGTTGAAAATGATTAAAAATATATCTACATATTTTGAATTTAAGACGTCTTCCTCACAGATAATTTCTTTACTTATATTCTTCACGTATTTACAATTTTTTTTTCCTTGAAACTTTAATAACATAAATACTTCTTATCTTTTATCTCTACTAGCAATATATCGTGTTATTTTCAGTCCTGTAAAACTTTTTTTTGTAAAAGATGAGAGGGCATATCTTCCATTGGCATGTCTGAGGATTTAAAAAAGAAAAAATATCTGTGTTTACACTTGGAAGATAGTTATATAGTGTTGCAGATAGTGCATACAATGATTCCACTGTCTTGGTTTTGTGGTATTATAGCGGAGGAATTAACCACATTAGTGATATCAAAACCCTGTCATTTTACCCATGTCTGGTTCATTCACCCTGTAGACAGTATCTGGATACCTCATTGCCTAGCTAAAGCCTGACGTCTACTGAGCTTCAGCTACCACTTTACAAATCATAATTGAAGTTCGTCAAGAATTATCATGAACATTGTACAAAGAGACTCGGTACTGTACGACTTGGCCATTATTGCTCCCCTGAAAACAAATTGAGAACATCATTTTGTCAATACTTGAGATCAATTTTTTACATTATTAAAAGAAAAGTTTTCCTCTTTTACAGCAAAATTTTCACATATATTCAGCCTGATCATGCTTATCCCAACCTCTAACCTTGTTCCCTGTCAGTATAAATAGATCTTAATCAGTCTTTTAGCACATACATACATACATACATACATACATGCAGGGAGTGTATGTTGTGTTGCTGGCGTATATGATTGTAAGTGGTGCACTGTTGAGTGTATCACTGCATATAATCAAATATATAATAATAATAATAATAATAATAATAAACCCTTATTTCCATTATACAATGAGTATTTTCGTCAGCCGCGGCAAGCCCCAATCCCCAGAGACTGCAGCGTCATTGATTGCCTGAGGTTGAATTTTTCCTTGACAATTTCGTATGGTAACTGGAACGTTCTGACACCGTATTTAACGAAGCATAAGTCAATCCTCCCAAACAACTGGATACGCAAATCTCCTTCTTTGGTGTTTATTATTTCAATATATTTAGTTTCGTTTTTAAAGGAGAAGTTTTACTTTTTGTCATAGATGTCTTTGACAATGACTCAGCCATCCGCCTTACAAGGAATTTCAGTCCATTTTATAGATTTATTTATATAATCTTGAAAGTCTTTAAGTATATTTGAATGGATATATCTTGAAAGATATCATAAGGAACAAAGTTGATTGTAGTTATTTTGAGGTGGTATCATACAACCTTTTAGTTTATTTTTTTAGGCAGAGAGAGAGAGAGAGAGAGAGAGAGAGAGAGAGAGAGAGAGAGAGAGAGAGAGAGAGAGAGAGAGAGAGAGAGAGAGAGAGAGAGAGAGAGAGAGAGAGAGAGGTTATTTTATTTTATTAATTTATTGCGCCAAGGCGTCAGACATTACATGAGTTCATACAAATAATGCTTCAAATGGATACAAAACCAAGAATTGAACATAGTTTACAGGGAGGTGTACACATTGATAAAACATTGCTGCATACTAACACACAACTCACAATATGGCAGCACAGAGTACATTATATACAAAAGTAAAGCTCAGAGAAATGCAGAATACACAAACAGAATTATACAGCAACATACAGAAAATATATGTATAATTCAATATAATTAATGGCCACCAAAGTGAGGATAACGAGCAAGAATAACATCAAGGTTGTCATCATTAAGTAAAAATGAGCAGATCTGTATTAAGTTCTGACCTCGTGGTAAAACATCTCTCACTGTGGGGCACTGAAGACAATAGTGGTCAAGAGTGTTAGCATTAGGACGGTCGCATAATTTACAGGAGGTGTACTGTGGCATATCTAGAGTCTGGGAGACCTGCCATAAAGGCCGATACCCCATTCTGAGCCGAGCACTAACTACATTGTTTTTCCGCACCATTAACCCGTGTCTGCGATACTTGTAGCGACTGTGAAGAAAGTGATCATGGTGCTGTATGGACACACTGTTGGCCCTCTCCGTGTCCCTGCGCTGGACCGTCATGGCAAACCCAGCTGAGTGGATGATGTTACGTAGGCATCGGAGGGAGGGCTCAGCGTCCACAGCATGCCCATCCAGCATACAGGCCGCCTTGGCAAGACGATCCGCTGTGTCGTTGCCAGTCAGCCCAATGTGAGATGGCGTCCATATAAATGACACAACAAGAGAAGCATCCCGAGCGGCCGCGAGGCGACATAGTATATCTCCCACAGCACGGCCACAGATAGGTCTTGGCGAGGATAGGGCTTGTAGGGCTGATTGGGAGTCACAAATTATTACCCCATTCACTCGTCGTCGAACAAGGAGAGTCACGGCATCCAAGATGGCATTCAGTTCACAGTAGGTGGAGCTCGGCGAGGTGGGTAGTCTACGGCCAATCCATGAATCAGCCGGCACAGGCGGCTCCATGGTGGGGGAAAACACAGCACATGCCGCCCTCCCATCTGCTTGCACAGAACCATCAACATAGACGTGGTGTGCTGCAGGGACAGACGTGGACACATCAGCGATAGTCTCCAGAGCTATCTGTCTCTGCAAGGGGGGATAGACATCCTTCGAGGTCGGTGTATATGTGACAGCGGGGAGGGGGACACGCCAGGGTGGTAAATCTGGGACAGCCGCCTGCACTGGCAGGTCGATGTCAAGGCCACGGAGAATGTCACTCACCACCCTGATAAGGTTATGACCTCCTGCTCGAAGTGGGAGCCTGGGTGCGTCTGGATCCAGGGACGTCCTCATGACAGCAGAGAAGTACGGAGCAAGAAAGGGGTAGTGAAGACACTTAACAGTAAAATAGGACACATTGGCATAAATCCTCTCCACAAGAGGGGGCAAGTTGAGCTCCAACTGCATACTCACAATACGGGTAGAGAGAGAACATCCCAAGATAAATCTCATGACTCGATTCTGGAACTTTTCAAGTGGCTCGAGAGATGGTCTAGGAAGTTGACACAAGGCAGGAGACAGATAGTCAACCACTGACCGAAGTAGTAGGACGTAGAGGGTCCTCGCCACTGGGATGGAGACTCCTGCAGCATTGTTGGCAAGCCACTTGACAGGTGCAAAGCGGGGCTCCAGACGGTCAAGAAGGCTCTTCACAAAGGGATGAATTCGTTGACGTGCAGGTATAGCTGGGGTGATCCGGACTGGTGCACCTAAATACGTGTACTGTGTGCAGTGAGGGATGACATTACCATCCTTGGCGAATGCGGGCAGTGCTCTGCAGTTGCGTGAAGTAACAATCCTGCTTTTTTCTGGGGAGATAATAAGGCCACAGGAGGTAGAGAGAAAGAGAGAGTTCTAAGTGGATTTCTGATGCGTTAGGAGGTATTAATGTAGATGAGCCTTGTTATACTTGTATATAATGATACGATTATTTGGCATCTTGCCATTTTATTCAAGTTCAGAACTACACGGAACCTATACTACACGGAGGAAAGAACTAAACTGGAGAAAAACCATTTTCTAAAGCATCGGCATATACTGCATAACAAATGTCTTATTCAGAAGAGTCACATTTACTGTGTGCAGATTCTCTCGCTTTCTGAAGCATCACATATTTTCTTATGAGTGGGATGGGACACCAGGACGAGCGAAGAAAATTGCCCTCATCCTGAGTACGAAGAAACAAGGCAGAGAGAAACAGAGAAGAGGAGTGTTGTGATTTGTCAGATGTGAAGGCATAATAAGAAATGTGTAACGAATATCCAAGAATGTTCTGTGTAGATGTAGGCATAATAATGGATCCGTAACTGAAGGAAGACTTAACATCGAGCTGTCCAGGACAGTCTTGTTGAAGTCTAAAAGACCTTCAGCTGTAGTATCGCAACGTGCGGCTGGTGCCATTGATCAACCTAATTACATAAGCATATTTTTATTCAGTACTCTAAGATGAGATTATGCAGCCGATGGCCAAACTGGGGAGCAATACCCTCGATAAGGAATCGTTATGTAAGTTGGATTAAGGAATTGTTTCAACAGATTTCATTGTAAGGAAATAAAGATGCCACTGTTTTGTTTTGCGTTCACATCTCATGTGACTTCTGGCTAAAGGCCCTATTTCTTAAAAAGTGCAAACCTAGGATACCATATTGTTAGTTAGCTAGACACACACATGGATTTCATAAACGCATCTGACGTGGTTCTGTGTAAAATGTCGAAAGAAAAATCAATATCAATTGAGGACATAACAGAATTGCAATCAAAGAGAAATCCCAAATATTTTTTTCTCAATTTTACCAAGCTAACAATAAAACTCCCAGTAAATACTTGTTTCCGATATGATCTTCGAGCACTGTGAGGATCGAAAATAAGTCTTTAGCCCGATTTCTTAAACAGTGTAAACCTAGGATACCATATTGCTAGTTAGCTAGACACACACAAATGGATTTCATAAACGAATCTGATGTGGTTCTGTGTATGGCTAGGATCCCGTGCGGGATTCTAGCCATACACAGAACCTCGTCAGATGCGTTTATGAAATCCATTTGTGTGTGTCTAGCTAACTAACAATATGGTATCCTAGGTTTACACTGTTTAAGAAATCGGGTTAAAGACTTATTTTCGATCCTTACAGTGCTCGAAGATCATATCGAAAACAAGTATTTAGTAAAATTCCGAAACAAATATTTGGGATTTCTCTTTAATTGCAATGCTATTATGTCCTAAATTGGTATTGACTTTTTTTCGAGATTTTCACTCCCTTTATAACTATTTATTCACCTATGGAATCATGTAGTAAGAAAGTCTTACTGTTTATAAATGTGAGGCTAATACTATATTATATTTAATTATCCATTTGTTAGCCAAATTTTGCAGCTTATGCTACGTTGATGTGTTGCATAGTTCTAGTAACTTTTGGTATGCTCTTCAATCTATTTCATTAGTGTATGTGAAGACAACAATTAATTTTTGCGACAATATTATCACACCTAGCAAATCAGTCAAAAACCTAGGAATTCACTTTGATAACCACATGTTGTTTGATTCCCACATAGATAAAGTATGCAAAAAGGTTACAGGAACATTAATGTACTTATCACGTATAAAAGACAATTTTGAGACTACCACTCGAATAACTGTTGTTGAATCTCTAGCCCTAAGTCACATTAATTACTGCACAACTGTTTGGGGATCTACCACTAAGACTCAGATAAACAGAATACAGAAGCTTATTAATTTTGCAGCTCGAGTTGCCCTGGGAGGAATAAGAAAATATGACCACATCACACCAGCTCTCAATAAACTTGGGTGGCTGCGGGCAGAAAATAAGGTCGCTTATGCTATTTATGTTTTTGTATTCAAAATTTTGGACCATCATTATCCTAGCTGGCTATTTGATTTAAAAACAGTCAGGGATATAAGGGGAACCAACACAAGACAGAGCAGTGAGCTCTTTATTCACAGAACAAACACAGAAGCAGGTTCAAAGATGATCACTATCAAAGGGCCAACACTCTGGAATAATATTCCAGAGCATCTTAAAAATGCATCCTCCTTCACAGCTTTCAAAGGCAAACTATATAGTTTTCTTTTGGACAAATAGTTGCTGCTCATTAAGAACTAATTATTCTCATTGTAAGGAAACAAATATGGAAATGATGCCGATAATAACGATCCTGTATCTAGTGGCATACTTACTACTTTATTATTAACATTATTGTTAACATTTTTATTACAGCATTGTTATTTTCTATGAAAGCTACATTTAATTTAACTATATGTCTAACCCTCTTATTTATGAGTTTAATTACATGTCTACTTATAAGTTACTATTAATGTTGAATAACCATTGTACAAAATGGAAATAAATGTTTTGATTTTGATTTGATTTGATTTGATAGTCATACACTGGATGGCTCCATTGGAGGTGTGTATCCTACCGACGAATTTCTGCTGGAATTTGATTTATACCGACAAACTTCAGCTTGAATTAAATTTATACCGACAAACTCCTACTGTAGGTTGATTCCTACTTGAGCAGGTAATTCAAAAACACAGTAAAAAAAAATATTTTGAGTCTGTACTTAAAATAAATATTAAAATTGAGTATGTAATAGATAAAGAATAAACTTTACCTAACCTGATCCCTAACCTAATCGAACCTATTGATTCAATACAAAAAATTAATAAATAGAAATATTATATAAAAAATAAAAAAATACCCTAATATAACCTATAAAAATAAATAATAATGCATAGTATTAGAGATGAACTAAATTTTAAAAGGTTAGAACCAAACTAATAAATAAGATAAATAAAAATGAAAAGAATGAAAGATAAACTAAATTTTAAGAGGTAGGAATCAAGCGCCTGAGGCACCCAAATGGACATCGCTCCCCTCTTCAGCTTACCCTTCGCCTTTAGTGTCTTTAGCGAAGAGATACAATACGAATATACATTGGGAATATTTCTTATATAATCTCAAGCATTTTCTAAATAATAATTTTCATACATTTATTTTATTTAATTCTTAATTGACAATTTGAGCATTTTACAGACAGTGCAATATATATATATATATATATATATATATATATATATATATATATATATATATATATATATATATATATATATATATATATATATATATATATATATATATATATATATATATATATATATAATTTTTTTTTTTTTTTTTTTTTTTTTTTTTACTATTAATCCCACTCGAATGGGGGTTGGGCAAACAGGTTGGTACTGGAGAATGGAGGCTGGATGCTCTTCCTAACGCCCTATTTAGTTACCTTGCCACTCGCGTACTATACTGTTGAGTTACCGCGGACCTCAGTGCAAAAAATAATTATTTGTTAAAAAACATGCCATTTTATAGTTCCTCTTAAAAAAAAAATGTATATTATAGAAAACGAAATAAGCCAAGTTTAATGGGGGACATTTAATCTGAGAAAATTCTTGTCACGTTATATGGACTTTCTTAAGTGCTCTCCCATCCATCTCATCTATTTATGTGCTTCTTTACATAATTGTGCTTACGGGAAAGAGCATCGTGGTCGTAATTCCCCGTCTCCTGGTTGGTTCGTTTTTTTTTTTTTTTTTTTTATTCACAGATTTATACCTCTGTAGTTACGAATGCATTTAGAGTTCACATATTTTTTCCTTTACCAAATTTCAACTAACAATAATAATAACCTTTATTTCCATTATACAATGGGTATTCGTCAGCCAGGGCAAGCCCCAACCCCCCACTGTGGTGCCCAGCCACAACAGTAACCTGCCAGTAAACAGCTTAAACTCACGGTCTTGGACGGGAACCGATCTCTCGACCTCGTGAATGCGAAGCCAGCGCGTTACCACTGTACTAGCCAGCGATTCTCCTACTGTAATGTTCACTCATGGATACAATATTCGTACGGAGTATCATTATTTTTATTTATTGCTATGGGATATTCATTGTATTAATATCTTGTTAGTTCCCTTTTTCTCTTTTATTCTGCATTTTCTTCCTTCTTCCCCATGCGGTTCCACTACATATTGTGAGGTCAACTAAATGAGGCAGAGGTAAGACTGGAAATCCTTCTCCACATTTTGCTCTTGCGACGATTTATTTACGTTGGAGTACCTTGAAACAGACTTAAAGGATCGATGAAAGTAACGGAGGTTTCGAGGAGAATGCACGAGGAAAGGCTACACTGGTATGGACACTTGGAGCGAAGGGACGAACCTTATGTTGGGAAGAGAGAAATGAAGTTAAAATTGCATGAGGGGCGAAGAAGAAGAAGACCAAAGTGCTGATGGATGGAATGCGCTCAGGAGTATATCTTTGGGATGGAAGATGCTGTACATAGAGATGCATGGAAGAGCACGGATAAAAACAACGACCCCAAATGGAAGTGGAATTAACATGCAGGAAAAACACTTATAAGCGCAACTTGGACCATGATTTGATGATTACTTTTTTTTTTAGTTAATTGTTTCCTATACAGACATATATAGATGGACGATTTTATTTTAATTGAGAGTTAGTGAACGGGAGTTTTTATTTTAAAGATAGCTAGAACTAGTGAAAATACTGTTTCACTATCCTCCCCACACATTTAATGGTATACTCACTAGGTGTTCCTTCAAAGGTTTTTCATGGCCTAGCGAACAACTCTTAATGATGTTGCAAGTACTGTACCTAATGTAGTGCCATATTTCTTATTCATTTTTGAAAACCAAAAAAATAACATCTAGTAGGTTGGCCTATGGCAACAGCCCCCCGTTGCGATACTAGAGCTGAAGGGTCATTTAGACTTCAATAAGAATGTCCTGGGCAGCTCGATATTAAGTCTTCCTTCAGTAGATCCTCTTCCATGCCTACAGAATATTCTTGATTATTCGGTACACATCTCTTATTACACCTTCACATCTAACAAGTCGCAATACTTCCCATCTCTGTTTCTCTTTGCTTTATGTTTTTCGTACTGAGGCCCGATGAGGCCAAGTTTCTTCGCAATGCCTGGTGTCACAAAAAAAAAAAATCAGTCTTTTGCCATATCCAGAAGTTCATCTTCACGTTCTCTTAACACATAAATTGAAAATTCTGGTCCGTGATAGAGTGCGTGAGTCAGGGAGCGACAAAAGAGGGTTTAATCCCACTGTGGAGCGTTAGGAAGGGCAACCAGCCTCAAGCTCTCAATCCAGATGCCTGTGTCCTCTCCATTCGAATGGGGACTAATTGTGACACTCAAATTGCGTTAGCCAGTCTTAAAGGTCCATGGAGGTCAAGATCAAGAATACTTCTTATATACTACCAATGAAATGGTATTATTTAATTTTAGAAAAGAATATATCTTTATTACTTTACCATTTTAAGGCAGTGGACTACCTTCAGGCGTGGAAACTAAATGGAACTTTTAGTCTTGTCCTCAGGGAGAAGTTTATCATTGTCTCATTTTACACACACTCTACTTCCTACTTATGAAGCTCTGAGAAAGCTTAAAGTTATCTTTGGGACCCTTGGAGAGCATTGCTCATGTCCTTACTAGGAACCTCTTTTAATAGTCCAGCAGTCAAGTCTTACTATATTATCGCCTGATTATTTAGTAAGAATTTCTACTTTTATATTGCTTCGATATCTTGTCCTCTCTTTCCCTCTCGCTTGTTGTCGTCATTATTCGCTTTTCTTTCCTTGTAGATTTCATTCTGTATGCATCCCTCGTATTTACACCCTGGAGCGTAATTCTGATCTTGTAAAGAAGGGTTATTCATATTTACAACACTACTCAACCAAATCCAACCAAACCTAACCTAACTTAATAATTCACTGGGTTATTTAACCTTGCATTTGCTTCTGGGGTTACTCATCTTTACAAGAAAAGTGTGGTTTAATTGTTATACTCATTATGGTAGTCCAACCTGTGGTTGTCCTCTGGTTCTGTGCCTGCGGGATGCGTTAGACGTAATATACAGACATGGCACACTAAAATCGGTAGTGCCAATAAGAGAATTTTACGCTATATTCGTAACTTTTAAAATGTTCATTGTATACATGAGGTGTATTACAGACGGATTGAGTGCCGATGTGTGTGTATGTGTATGTATCTATTGTACTAAGATCTAGAAACAAGGAAGTACTTTAAGGAACCATAGTACTTATAATGAAAGGCAACTTTGGCTGGTTATATTTAGATTAGATTCGCTTAGGAGAATGGAAGAATATTGTTAGTCTGAGTAATATTGCATTAAACATGAATTTCTTATGGGCTGGATTGTAATATTTAGAATCTTAGCACGCTTTGCGTTATAGAGTTATATCAATAAGAAATAATGTTCCTCCTTTAGCAGATAAAGGATTTTCACTCTTATGCATATTCTTGTACCCGAGCTTGTGAAAAAGTGTTCATAAATAAAACATTCATATTCAGAGTTGTAAAATATGAGTCTCTTAAATTGCAGGAGGTAATGGGAACCGCGGTAGGGGAGGTTAGAGCACTCAACTCGGGAAATGACAGATCCGTGCTCGAGCCCAGCCTCAGTTCCCCAGCTGCAATCTCCCTGTGTTCATCCCTATGATGGGGATTAATAGTGACAGATAAAATGGCAAAAATAAGATTTATAAAGTAATTAATAGTATTTCTGCATAGGGCTATTTTTGTGGGAATTATCTAGTCACACTTTTTCAGCTCATTGTGTAGCTTTTGTTGACACTCACAGCATGATGTCCTTTAATATCAAAGAATTAGTGGCTCATTTTTTCACAAGTTGCACCCAGTAATATATAAGCATTATAAATAGTGTCCACTAAGCAAGAGTGATTACATGTTCCCTATGGGAAGATTTAATATGCATTTAGTGGTAGGATTGTATAGACAATTGTCACTTAATTAATTATTTTATTATTTATTTATATATTTACGTGTTAATTTATTTGTGTATACAGTTGTTTATTTGTTTATGCAGAGCTTACACAGAGGCAGAAGTTATCGTTGATGATAATTTATTTATTAACTACTTAATAAATTCTATATTTATCATTTTTATGTTTCTTAATGCAAAGTATATAAACAAGTTATATTTTTTTCTTGAATGAGGCTAATACTTATTTACATATTTATTTATTTACGTATTAACTAATTGATTAATTAATTAATTAATTAATTATTTACTTAATTTATTTATATATTTACTTATTTATTTATGTATTTCATTTATTTACTTATTTATCTGTTACTTTCTGATTACAGTCTGTATAAAAGAAAATTATTTTCTTTTTTGATGGAGATAATAAACTTTATTTCCTGCACCAAATAGCGGTGTTTAATCCACAGGAAAGCTTTAAATTACTGCGTCCGACCATGCAAGTGCATTTTCCCTGTATATATGGGTCATCCCTCCCCCTATCGTTAGCTCTGATGGGCGTCATATATTACGGTGGAGGAATTACGTTGGATCGTTTAGATGAGATGTTTGTCTTTTACGAGGCTTATAGATATACCTTCCCTGTTTACTTGCTCTCTACAGCTTTATGAAACCTATTTGATTAAATGTAATGATCTTTTTTACTATAGCAGTGAGTGCATATTGCCCTTAGCTCCTACTTTCTGTTTAGACGTCATGTATGTGTAATATAATCTTAATGATATTATTAGCTGCGGTAGTATCGTAAATACTGATGTGGGGGGGGGCAAGAATACCTCCTCCGTGTTCCTCCGCATGTCTTTAAAGTCTGTTAAATGTGACGGATTGAGGGGACTTGGAATCCCATCCTTTGTATTTCACCTCCCATAAAAAGTCTGATATTTGCTGACTCAGCCATTCCCCTTGTAAGAGGTTTTGTGGCTTTTGTATATAGATAAAATGGAATTACAAATTACTTGCGTATGTGCTATGGGTAAGTCTTCATCAGATGAGGAGTTGCACGTTTCTGAACATTTCCTTGTCCTCATGCCTGAAAATCATCCTTATGTTTGCTAAGAACAGGTTAATGAAGTCTCTGTCATGCAGTTGAATAACCATACATAAGCCTTTTTACTGGTTTGCCTATTCTCATTACCTTTTCATTTTAAAGTATTGAATTTCATTAGCCACTTGTCTGACCACTCTTGCTGAAGTTCAATTCTTCCTGAGCTTCTCTTCAACTATTGCTACCTTTACAGCGTCTGCATTTACAGACGCCGGCAGCTCATTTAAACATATAAAGAACAAAAGTTGCTCTAAATCTGATCCAAATGGAACCCCCTCTTGCTAGTGTACTTCTCTGGTCAAACACTGCATATCTTACGCTGACCCTCGGCTCCCTGCCTTATTAATAAGTTTTTATCTACTCCAAGATATTTCCACCTATTTATGCTATTATTTGCAGGTCTTTAATGAGTATGCCATGAGGGATGTATCAGTCATTTTCAGAAAACCTATGAACATACAGTCTGCCAAACCCTCTCATTTTTGTAAGATTATGCTTATCTCATCAAAAATGTTCAGTAAAATTGTTAGTGTAGACCTCCCTCCTCTGTAGCCATGTCGTCTCACTGACAAAAATTTGGAGAACTCCAAGTGAAACCTCAGTACTTTCTATATACGTGTGTGATTACCTAATTGTGTTTACGGGAAAGAGCCCAAAGCTCGTATCTTCCCGTCTCCTGATCGGTGTGTGTGTGTGTGTGTGTGTGTGTGTGTGTGTGTGTGTGTGTGTGTGTGTGTGTGTGTGTGTGTGTGTGTGTGTGTGAGGGGTATATGCTGTTCATATAGACACTATACCATTTAGTACAGCAGATTTACAAGATTGGTTTTTATTGCCCAGTTTCAGTAGGTTTTCTTAATGGCAGAAATAGATTTTGCTTGTCTAAACAGCCTCTGACGAATGAAGTCGTAGAATTCGATATCCTCTTTCATGGAGCTCCTGAGGATAGCTCGTGTCGTGTTGGAAATGGAAGGGGCATAGAGACCCGGTCTTTGGTTTAGTTTTATGGTTCCTGAAGAGAGAAGATGAAAATGAGAGTCAACTTATCTTTGTTTGCAGCTTTTAGGGTACGTTCACACTGGACGCGATTTGCTTGGATTATAGAAAATAAGAGTGCCCAGCGCTTCAATGCAAATGGCTATACTGGATGCAGGTGCATCCAGTATGGCCACTCGCATCAGCTAACATGAGTTACTTCTTGCCACAAACCCGCTAGGCTACCCGCTACTTTTCGAGCAAGCCTCGTAAAGTGTGGCTGTATCCTATTGGTTTTCATCGCTGAAATATAATTTGTTAAAAGCATTAATTTATTAATTTACTTCTTAATTTTCATGCTATGTTGAGAGTAAATAGCCTTAGTCAATTATCACTTAGGATTTGTCGTGCAAGGCTCTATTTGATTATTGATAAATCAGTGCACTACTAAGTAAAATAAGGGTGCATTATGTCAACGGATTATTAAACAAAACAGTGCAGTTCAAATGTAGTTTTCTTATTAATTCAGGAAAAAATTTAGAGAAGCATGAAAACGTAACTAAATATGAGAGGAATTTAACAAGGTAATAGATTCAAAGCTTATTAGATTTTCTCAGCAGCCATAATTATACTATTTATTTTTAGATAATAGGCTGTTTGTATAGAGCAAGCCACGTTTTCACAGTTAGTATTCTGTCAAAATGCATCCTCTCACTGCATGTATCAGGTAGCAAGATATTATTTTTTAAAAGATATTTGTGTTACAGGAATCAAAACCCATTATGTAGCCATCTAATTATCTATATATAAAGAGAGGTAACCTAGTCAAAGCTAAACTCTGACTCTTCTTTGGAGGAAATGTTTATGAAAAGAGGAATTTCCAGTCCCTTCTCTCTACCCCAATTAGTCAGCTTTTACGACACGCAGGGGAAGACGGAGGTAGTATTCTAGTCCTACCCCTGGATAAGAAAAGAAGTAAATTCAGAGTAAGATAGAATGAACTATGTAACTTAAGGGAAGAGAAAATAAAGGCGAATGTCACGTGCACTTTGCCTTACCTGAGCTGAGGTTAACAGCCTTGTAATTTTCGAAGAAAGTTGGGAGATAGTATTCAAACACGAATAAGGAGGTCGGTATGTCTTCTGCAATACCTATTGCGATGAAGTTTTCCACGTTTTCCATGGCCATTTGAAGAGCCCATCTATTACCCACAACTCTGGGGGGAAATTATTTTTATCTATATTCTTCTACAACATCATAATTATACAATGACTTATATTTTCCCCAGAAGGGAGATGGCCTAGTCAAATCATACTCGTTCTCCCGAAGATCTACTCACCCCATCTCGCACATATAAGCTCTTTTTGAATAAAGGATCTCTATCTCCTACTCCTACTATAAAGCTTTTGTAATTCACATTTTAAGAGGGGTAGAGCTCGTCTACCGAGCAACCCTACTGCCGCAACTGGTTTTACCCTCATCGCTTCATCTCATTGCGACTTCTTTCTCAGCACCCACCCGTCCCAGTGTACAGCACTGAGTAGGTGCGAGAAAATCCCTCTGGGTTGCGTCATCTCTCCGCAATCCCATTCCACGAAAATTGTATATTACTTATTGCAGTTATTTTATTTGTCTTTTATTAGCTAATCTAACATAATTTATTTGCTCCAAACCATCTATTATGTTTTGCTTAAAGTGATAGCGACAATATTTTCATCACTATTCTTTTTTTTAATTCTAAATCAATAGTTATGTATGTTATTGCTCTCTCTCTCTCTCTCTCTCCTCTCTCTCTCTCTCTCTCTCTCTCTCTCTCTCTCTCTCTCTCTCTCTCTCTCTCTCTCTCTCTCTCTAACCTCTTGGCGACTAGTGTAGGCTATGGGTCCAGGATTTACGGACGGATGCCCTTCTTGACACCAACCCTCCCCATGGATCCGGGCGTGAGGCAAGTACCGAGTGGAACTGGCTTGTTCCCCTATTGGCTGATTAAGATAAGTTCATGCGCACTTGCACATTAATTCACATTAAACATGAGTTTATTTATTTAAAGTAAGCATTTTGCTATCCGAAATATTTTTGTATTTAATGCTCTTTTGAATATGACATTTCGGTCTGAGGTTAGCATAGGCATACACTCAGGGTAACGATTACATCTGCCAAAACAAGTCCATCGCAAGAAGGCGACCGTCCTAGCCCTTGGTTGAAAAGAGAGTCCGTGACGTAAAAAAAGAAAGGTAATACATAGTAAAATTGCATCAGTCATGCGAGCACTTCACGAGCTCAATACAATGAAATTAAACTTATTTTCTGACCCACATCTGTGGATCATTACTTTTAAATACAATACATTATTGGACTTAATATCAACAACTTATATGTGGAGTATTTTTCATGATTTATACCCGCCCTCCTTAGATTACTCTTGTTTTAGATTCTCCACCCACGGATGGGTGGAATGGGTCATGGAGGACCCATAGGGCGGTCGCCATCCGGCACAGGCCCCAACCCCCCCGCTGTTACCATAAATACATATATTAAGATTGTAATTTCCTGACCTGCACTTTGGGTCATGACCACAAAAAAATGTCAACTGGAGTTCCGTGATGTCACCAGGCCTGGGCTGGCACTCGGGCAGACCAGATGGCGTACACTCGTTGAGATCAAGTTTCATATAATTATCCGTCCATGCTTCCGGTGTGAATGCTAAATTTAAAGATATTGTATGTATATACAAATATATATATATATATATATATATATATATATATATATATATATATATATATATATATATATATAAACTTACATAGATATTATCATAAAAGTAAGTTTTTAGTATTTCTCTAATTTTAATGGGAATGAATTTTTACATTAAGTACTCTTCAATTATTACACTATATTTTATTATTAATTACTTGCTATGATATTTTAAATTAATTGCAAATTCTATTAGTATGTTATTTATACATAACCACATAGATTGTAATGTTATCAACTGCAATATGACTGGGAGTGCCCATGTGCACATGTCCCCATGTACAGTTATCTGAATAAATAAAAAAAAAAAAAAAAAAAAAAAGATATCGAGTTATATGTTTATATTTGCCTGCTAAGTACATTGGATCTGTTTAATTGATGCTGACAGGAATCTCTCTCTCTCTCTCTCTCTCTCTCTCTCTCTCTCTCTCTCTCTCTCTCTCTCTCTCTCTCTCTCTCTCTCTCTCTCTCTCTATATATATATATATATATATATATATATATATATATATATATATATATATATATATATATATATATATATATATATATATATATATATATATATATATATATATATGTTTGCAGATGATGCAAATATTGTGAAGAAAGTAAAAAACGAGAACAATGGTAGAGAACTTCAGGAGGATCTAAATAATCTGCATGAGTGGTCAGAAAAGTGGCTAATGAAATTCAATACTTCAAAATGTAAGGTAATGAGAATGGGTACAAGTGCAAGAAGGCCCAAGTTTGTCTACTCGGTGGCTGGAGTACAACTTCAAGAGACAGAAAATGAGAGAGATCTAGGAGTAAACATACTGGCAGATTTGTCTCCAGAAATACATATAAATGGCATAGTAAGGGCAGCATATGCATTCTTATCAAATGTAAGGGTAGCCTTCAGGCACATGGACAAGAAAATGTTCAGAAATATTTATGTAACCTATGTGAGGCCAAAACTCGAATATGCAGCCCCCTTTTGGAATCCGCACTTGAAAAAGCACATAGCTAAGCTTGAAAAAGTTCAAAGACATGCCACGAAACTGGTGCCAGAAATACGCAATCTCAGTTATGATGAGAGGCTGAGGGAATTAGACTTACCATCACTCGAAGCTAGAAGAGTGAGGGGGGATATGGTGACAGTCTTTAAATTCCTTCATGGTTATGACAGAGTGGATAGGGATCGATATTTTGATATGGCTGGCTCTAGTTTGAAGCTTGGTAAGAAAACTTCTTTGCAGGATGTAAGGAAATACTTTTTCAGTGTAAGAGTAGTTGATAATTGGAATTGGCTAAGCGAGGAGGTAGCTAATGCTATCTTAATCCATAGTTTTAAGGACAGGTATGATAAGTATCACTAAGTCTAAAATGGAACCGATGAGGAGACGGGAAGATACGAGCTTTGGGCTCTTTCCCGTAAACACAATTAGGTAATCAATTAGGTAATCACACACACACACACACACACACACACACACACACACACACACACACACACACACACACACACACACACACACATATATATATATATATATATATATATATATATATATATATATATATATATATGTGTGTGTGTGTGTGTGTGTGTGTGTGTGTGTGTGAGTATGTGTGTGTTTGTGTGGTGTGTGTGTGTGTGTGTGTGTGTGTGTGTGTGATTACCTAATTGTGTTTACGGGAAAGAGCCCAAAGCTCGTATCTTCATATCTCCTGATCGGTTCCATTTTAGACTTAGTGATACTTATCATACCTGTCCTTAAAACTATGGATTGAGATAGAATTAACTACCTCCTCGTTTAGCCAATTCCAATTATCAACTACTCTTACACTGAAAAAGTATTTCCTTACATCCTGCGAAGAAGTTTTCTTACCAAGCTTCAAACTATGACCTCTAGTTCTAGAACCAGCCATATCAAAATATCGATCCCTATCCACTCTATCATAACCATGAAGGAATTTAAAGACTGTCACCATATCCCCCTCACTCTTCTAGCTTCGAGTGATGGTAAGTCTAATTCCCTCAGCCTCTCATCATACCTGAGATTGCGTATTTCTGGCACCAGTTTCGTGGCATGTCTTTGAACTTTTTCAAGCTTAGCTATGTGCTTTTTCAAGTGCGGATTCCAAAAGGGGGCTGCATATTCGAGTTTTGGCCTCACATAGGTTACATAAATATTTCTGAACATTTCCTTGTCCATGTGCCTGAAGGCTACCCTTACATTTGATAAGAATGCATATGCTGCCCTTACTATGCCATTTATATGTATTTCTGGAGACAAATCTGCCAGTATGTTTACTCCTAGATCTCTCTCATTTTCTGTCTCTTGAAGTTGTACTCCAGCCACCGAGTAGTCAAGCTTGGGCCTTCTTGCACTTGTACCCATTCTCATTACCTTACATTTTGAAGTATTGAATTTCATTAGCCACTTTTCTGACCACTCATGCAGATTATTTAGATCCTCCTGAAGTTCTCTACCATTGTTCTCGTTTTTTACTTTCTTCACAATCTTTGCATCATCTGCAATCATATTCATGAATGAATTTACAGACTCTGGTAGGTCATTTACATATACAAGGAACAAAAGTGGCCCTAAAACTGAACCCTGTGGAACTCCACTACTAACTCTTCTCCATTCAGACACTGAGTGTCTTACTCTAACCCTCTGTTCCCTTCCTTCTAAGTAAGTTTTTATCCATTCCAAAACATTTCCACCTATTCAAGCCATTGATTGCAGCTTCCTAATAAGTCTCCCATGTGGAACAGTGTCAAACGCTTTCTGGAAGTCTAGGAATATGCAATCTGTCCAGCCCTCTCTTTCCTGTAAGATTTGGCTTGCCTCATCATAAAATTCTAATAAGTTTGTTACTGTTGATCTACCTTCTCTGAAGCCATGTTGCCTCACTGACAAAAAGTTGAAGGATTCCAAGTGAAGAGAGATATGTTTCCTTAGTAGTTTCTCCATAACTTTGCAAACTATGCTGGTCAAGGAAACTGGTCTATAGTTCAGAGCCGTATCCCTCCTTCCCTTTTTGAAGATAGGTATCACATTTGCTTGTTTCCAGCATCTTGGAATCTCCCCCGACTCCAGTGACTCCTTAAATATGATACTTAGTGCCACTGATATTGTGTTTGCTCATTTTTTAAGCACATGAGGGGATATGTCATCGGGACCTGTAGCTTTATGAACATCTAAATCCATCAGCGCTTTGCATACCTCTGTGGCTGTAAGGTTGATGTTGTCTAATACCGGCCCTTGAGCTTCTGTCACTGCAATCTGAGGGGGTGGGGTATTTTCTACTGTAAATACTGACTGAAACTCCTTGTTCAATTCTTTGCAGATCTCTTCATCCGTCTCAGTGATGCTTCCATCCGCTCTCTTTAGCCTTAAAACCTGTTCTTTTACCTTCAGCTTTCCTCTGATAAAGCTGTGGAAAAGCTTGGGATTTTCTTTAGCCTTCCTGGTGATGTCCCTCTCATAGTCTCTCTCTGCCTCTCTCCTTTTACTTAGGTAGTCATTTCTTGCTCTTGTGTGTGTGTGTGTGTGTGTGTGTGTGTGTGTGTGTGTGTGTGTGTGTGTGTGTGTGTGTGTGTGTGTGTGTGTGTGTGTGTGTGTGTGTGTGTGTGTGTGTGTGTGTGTGTGTGTGTGCTTTAACCTCGAAAATACAAATTATGTAAAGTGATCCTGCCTGCTTCATGTAAACAATGTACTTTTCTCACGGTTTTTATTAAAATATGGGGTTTAGGGGAAAAAACATAAGAATTCGATTAGATCTAACATTTTTATAACAAATACTTTGACCCGATTTCTTAAAGAGTGTAAACCTAGGACACCATATAGTTAGTTAGCTAGACTCACACAAATGGATTTCATAAACGCATCTGACGCGGTTCTGTGTATGGCTAGGATCCCATGTGGGGCCCGATTCCTTAAACAGTGTAAACCTAGGATACCATATTGTTAGCTAGCTAGACACACACAAATGGATTTCATAAAAGCATATGACTCGGTTATGTGTATGGCTAGGATCCCGTACGGAATCCTAGCCAATACACAGAACTGCGTCAGATGCGTTTATAAAATCCATTTGTGTGTCTAGCTAACTAACAATTTGGTATCCTAGGTTTACACTGTTCAAGAAATCGGGCCTTAGAAATAAAAATTACACATACCTCTGTTGGCTTTTATGAAGTAGAAGAAACTAATAAATCTTTCAACTGGATCTCTAACCATACTCATCCAAGCTACATCTTTTGGCTTAAATCTGCCAAAAAAGAAAAAAAAATACACAGAGGAACTACAGTCTTAATTTTTCTTCTTCTTCTACACCTACAGCAATATCATATTTATTTGGTGTCTCGTTTTCCACTAGCTTCTTGGAGGTACGTGTTTGGGTTTGATAAAAGGTTTTACGGCCGACTGCCCTTCAATATGGCAAAGCTCCATTAATCCGGGCCCGAGACCGGCACCGAATTGAATTGGCATGGCTTTCGTTCAAGCGTTAACTGCCGGCTGTTCTGTAGGATACAAAAGCTCGCTATTAATCAGGGCTTGGGATCAACACCGAATGGAGCTGGCTCTCTCCCTGGCGGCTAAATTACATAAGAACTAAAATAAAGGTAATTTATCCAGTGTGATAAAAAAAAAAAAAAGGCTCTTGTTACACGCCGGATATACAAGTTCCGAATCTTTCTCTCCTACCTCTAGAGATGAAAGATTAATTATTGCTAATTCTAGAATTCATTTTAGATTAGAAAAAATACTCTAAACCTAAAGATAACTCCTGGAATGAGTTTTTATATAAATAAAATTTTGAGATAGGAGGTACTATTCAATTGAGAACTAATTTTTTGTTTTAACTTCGCAGAGTTTTTTCTTTCTATCTCAGCATATTCTTTTTTATTCTTTTGAGTCTGGGGGAGGGGACTAGAATACTGCCTCTGTGTTCCCCCGGTTGGTGTAAAAGTTGCTTATTTTTTTTTTCCACGCTGAGGACTCGAGTTTCCTCTACCTCCCAGAGTTTATTCTCTTTCTCTGTGACTCAGCATTTTATATAATCTTTTTAGGGTGTGGGCCAGGTGACAAGAACACGTGCCTCCGTGTTCCCCTGAGTGTCATAAAAGTCGACTGAATTTTCTTCACGTTGTGGACTCGAGTTTCTTTTACCCCTCAGAGTTCATTCCTTTTGTCTCCAACTCAGCATATTTTATCATCATCTATTGGGTCTGGAGGAGGGGCCTAGAATACTGCCTCCGTGTTCCCTTGGGTCTTATAAGAGTCTACTAAATTTTCTTCATGCTAAGGGTCAAGGCATACCTGTTGTTTTTAAAGAAATAGAAGTGCCTTTCGTAACTGACTGGACTGGAACGACTGGCCTTATACCAGTCTTCTACTAACTGCTGCCTTGTGTCTGGTGAGAGCCAGGAGTCTCTGTAACCACTTTGACTGATGTGGCGATACCCGTTGTTTATGCTCAGCCTGTAAAAGAGTATGATTGTGATAGGTAGGTGCTATACAGTTGATAATAATAATAAACCTCTATTTCCATTACAATACAATGGGTATTCGTCAGCCGGGCAAACCCCAAGCCCCCATTGTGGTGACCAACCACAGCAGTACCTGCCAGGAAACAGCTTAAACTCTCGGTCTTGGACGGGAACCGATCTCTCGACCTCGTGAATGCGAAGCCAGCGCGTTACCACTGTACTAGCCAGTTGAGGAGTTGAGCTCCTCCTCTACTCAATGTTTATTTGCTCTTTCTCGTTTACTTTACATTTTATTCGTTTTCTCCTGGGTAGAGGGACAAAGATACATCTCCGTGTCCCCCAACGTGTCTTAAAAGTCGACTAAATGGGGCCGAGTGAGGGGACTGGGTATCTCCCCTTCGAATTTTCCTTCCGTGAAAAAATAACACAACTGAAGTGGCTCTGAATGTGCGTGGTTGTGGTATGAGTGAGGGTAAAAGGCAGGTGATGGGTATCATGTTTGTGAGAATTAAGATGAGTGTATTAAGTGGATCTCCAGGTGAATAGATATGCTTTGACTCTGCCATTCCCCTTATAAAGGAGATTACCGCATATGTAAGTAGATCTATCTATCTATCTATATACTTGGGCCCTTTTTCCCTTTACAAGGGGAGAGGCTGACTCAAGGCGAAATGCTCTGACTCTTTGGGAAGAGAAAAAACAGAGAAGGGGCTTTCTAGTCCTTTCGCTCCCCCTCATTTAATCGACCCTTACGACACGCAGGGGAACACGGAGGAAGTATTCTAGCCCCCTTTAAAAATGGTGTCTTTTATAATATAGGTGTTCTCACACCATACTGTCGTAGATGTTATATTATATATTTATCTTCTCTTGTATATTGTCATGTGCTTAGAATGTGATATCTGTTACTAGCAGTCATATTTTTTGGTATTACCGCTTTAATATTGCTGCCCTTATTATTGTTATTATTATTATTATTATTATTATTATTATTATTATTATTATTATTATTATTATCATTATTATTATTATTATTATTATTATTATTATTATTATTATTATTATTATTATTATTATTATTATTATTATTGTTATTATTTTTATTATTATTAGTAGTAGCAGTAGTAGTAGTAGTAGCAGGAACTGCAGTATTATTATTATTATTATTATTATTATTATTATTATTATTATTATTATTATTATTATTATTATTATTATTATTATTAGTAGTAGTAGTAGTAGTAGTAGTAGTAGTAGTAGTAGTAGTAGTAGTAGTACTACTACTACTACTACTACTACTACTACTACTACTACTACTACTACTACTACTACTACCAGTAGCAGTAGTAGTAATAGTAGTAGTATCTAAAAATTAGTTTTTTGTTTTTAAGGAAAAGGGAATATTTCTAATGTATGGGATAGATGGGCTTCATAACTGTGAATCTGTGTTTTTAGATGATTGACATATAGCTGATACTCTTTTTTTTCTCTCTCATCAACTTTTTTCATGTTCATATGGGGCCTTTGTTTTCTCAATATCCTCCTTAATACAAGAGTTTTCTATTGGCTCAGAGTTTTAAGACCAGTGGCCCATCCTGATAGCAACCCTTGCTGTTTATACAGGCTTGGGACCAGCACCTCTTTTTGGTAGCATGTTCCCCCTGAGGCTGGATAAAGACCTAACTCCCTTTTACTCCTAAATATTTACTGATCGAAGGATGTGCTCTTCCTCTCCTTCCATCGTGTTGTAAAAAAAGAACTTTAGTTTACAAAATACAGAGCAGGATACCGCTCTTTGAACTCAGTAATTTGTCGATAATTAAATGTTAATTGTATCCTCATCAGTTGTGGGTTGACATCCGTTGAGGGGAGACGTTAGTAGATTCCTCTCCATTTGAGGGTAGCCCACTGCTCTCTTACCGCGCATTTTTAAAGTGTTATTCTTATTGTTCTTTTGGATGTTCGTCCCTGGCACCCTTGGTGTTGGGTCACGCTAAAACATCGTCCCATCGTCCTTTTGTTGGGGAAAGGACAGAAAGAAGGGGGGAGTGACGATTATATTGTGTACAAACATAGTTTTATATATATATATATATATATATATATATATATATATATATATATAAATCTATATATATAAATAATAAAAATAAAATAAATAAACAAATATTGAGTA
>JAXCGZ010017104.1:85000-135000 GCA_037179515.1 Halocaridina rubra | reverse complement strand
CATACCTGTCACCAAAGTAGGTGTAATTCATGCCAGAGAGAAATGGTTCGATAATGGGTGTAAAAGAGCTAAGGAGTGGAGAGACAAATGCTGGAAAAGGTATAGGAGGAGAAAAAACATAAATGCCTGGCAAACCTACAAAAGAGCAAGAAATGACTACCTAAGTAAAAGGAGAGAGGCAGAGAAAGATTATGAGAGGGACATCACCAGGAAGGCGAAAGAAAATCCCAAGCTTTTCCACAGCTTTATCAGAGGAAAACTGAAGGTAAAAGAACAGGTTTTAAGGCTAAAGAGAGCGGATGGAAGCATCACTGAGACGGACGAAGAGATCTGCAAAGAATTGAACAAGGAGTTTCAGTCAGTATTTACAGTAGAAAATACCCCACCCCCTCAGATTGCAGTGATAGAAGCTCAAGGGCCGGTATTAGAGAACATCAACCTTACAGCCACAGAGGTATGCAAAGCGCTGATGGATTTAGATGTTCATAAAGCTACAGGTCCTGATGACATATCCCCTCATGTGCTTAAAAAATGCGCAAACACAATATCAGTGGCACTAAGTATCATATTTAAGGAGTCATTGGAGTCGGGGGAGATTCCAAGATGCTGGAAACAAGCAAATGTGATACCTATCTTCAAAAAGGGAAGGAGGGATACGGCTCTGAACTATAGACCAGTTTCCTTGACCAGCATAGTTTGCAAAGTTATGGAGAAACTACTAAGGAAACATATCTCTCTTCACTTGGAATCCTTCAACTTTTTGTCAGTGAGGCAACATGGCTTCAGAGAAGGAAGATCAACAGTAACAAACTTATTAGAATTTTATGATGAGGTAAGCCAAATCTTACAGGAAAGAGAGGGCTGGGCAGATTGCATATTCCTAGACTTCCAGAAAGCGTTTGACACTGTTCCACATGGGAGACTTATTAGGAAGCTGCAATCAATGGCTAGAATAGGTGGAAATGTCTTGGAATGGATAAAAACTTACTTAGAAGGAAGGGAACAGAGGGTTAGAGTAAGACACTCAGTGTCTGAATGGAGAAGAGTTAGTAGTGGAGTTCCACAGGGTTCAGTTTTAGGGCCACTTTTGTTCCTTGTATATGTAAATGACCTACCAGAGTCTGTAAATTCATTCATGAATATGTTTGCAGATGATGCAAAGATTGTGAAGAAAGTAAAAAACGAGAACAATGGTAGAGAACTTCAGGAGGATCTAAATAATCTGCATGAGTGGTCAGAAAAGTGGCTAATGAAATTCAATACCTCAAAATGTAAGGTAATGAGAATGGGTACAAGTGCAAGAAGGCCCAAGCTTGACTACTCGGTGGCTGGAGTACAACTTCAGGAGACAGAAAATGAGAGAGATCTAGGAGTAAACATATTGGCAGATTTGTCTCCAGAAATACATATAAATGGCGTAGTAAGGGCAGCATATGCATTCTTATCAAATGTAAGGGTAGCCTTCAGGCACATGGACAAGGAAATGTTCAGAAATATTTATGTAACCTATGTGAGGCCAAAACTCGAATATGCAGCCCCCTTTTGGAATCCGCACTTGAAAAAGCACATAGCTAAGCTTGAAAAAGTTCAAAGACATGCCACAAAACTGGTGCCAGAAATACGCAATCTCGGTTATGATGAGAGGCTGAGGGAATTAGACTTGCCATCACTCGAAGCTAGAAGAGTAAGGGGGGATATGGTGACAGTCTTTAAATTCCTTCATGGTTATGATAGAGTGGATAGGGATCGATATTTCGATATGGCTGGCTCTAGAACTAGAGGTCATAGTTTGAAGCTTCGGAAGAAAACTTGTTTGCAGGATGTAAGGAAATACTTTTTCAGTGTAAGAGTAGTTGATAATTGGAATTCGCTAAGCGAGGAGGTAGTTAATGCTACCTCAATCCATAGTTTTAAGGACAGGTATGATAAGTATCACTAAGTCTAAAAATGGAACCGATCAGGAGACGGGAAGATACGAGCTTTGGGCTCTTTCCCGTAAACACAATTAGGTAATCACAATTAGGTAATCACACACACACACACACATATATATATATATATATATATATATATATATATATATATATATATATATATATATATATATATATATATATATATATTATATATGAATCATTTTTTACCCCGACCGGGACTCGAACCTAGGACTTATGATTACTAAGCCAAGGCGCTACCACTACACCCCAGAAGGTTAAAAGGAATCCAATCTGCTATACTTAGGAATGAACGCATTCTAACTGAATGCCATTATGTTCATATTACAGATTCCCCAACCTCACTCGTGGCTTCATTTTAGCATTTAATTCAATTCCCAATCTCATTCGGGTCATGAAATTACCAAATAAGCACATTACATATGTGAAAACATGAATAATTTTTTACCCCGACCGGGACTCGAACCTAGGACTTATGATTACTAAGTCAAGGCGCTACCACTACACCACAGAAAGTTAAAAGGAATCCAACCTTATAGCTTATATCTGCTATACTTAGGAATGAACGCATTCTAACTGAATGCCACTAAGTATAGCAGATATAAGCTATAAGGTTGGATTCCTTTTAACCCTCTGTGGTGTAGTGGTAGCGCCTTGACTTAGTAATCATAAGTCCTAGGTTCGAGTCCCGGTCGGGGTAAAAAATGATTCATGTTTTCACATATGTAATGTGCTTATTTGGTAATTTCATGACCCGAATGAGATTGGGAATTGAATTAAATGCTAAAATGAAGCCACGAGTGAGGTTGGGGAATCTGTAATATGAACATAGTGGCATTCAGTTAGAATGCGTTCATTCCTAAGTATAGCAGATATAAGCTATAAGGTTGGATTCCTTTTAACCTTCTGTGGTGTAGTGGTAGCGCCTTGGCTTAGTAATCATAAGTCCTAGGTTCGAGTCCCGGTCGGGGTAAAAAATGATTCATGTTTTCACATATGTAATGTGCTTATTTGGTAATATATATATATATATATATATATATATATATATATATATATATATATATATATATATATATATATTATAATGAAAGAGCTGATGCATATTATTTTTGACCCTTTTCCAATCCCAACTCCTGAATATACCATTTGACCTAGCTCATGTAATTGTGTAATGATCTTGTTTAAGTTAACAAGTGCTACTTGTTACACAAGGATCGCCATTACCCTAGCATAATCTCAGAATGGCTCTGTCAAAGAGAATCTGTACGAGCCTAGTTGGGACTTGATCTCGAGACTTGGTATCTAGTGCTTATTGGCAGTGGCTTGAGGGACAAGGGGCCAGAAGCTCCTATATCCAAAAAAAGTTCTCTGACCTCTTGTCAAGGAGAATAGTATTGGTAGTCAATGCTAAATCCAGTGAATTGATTGGGATTGGTAAAGGTGGTGTATTGGTACTGATTTAGTGTTCAGTGTCATAGAGACTTCAAAATATTTTTTGTACATATACACATGCCTCATTCCCTCTTGAAAGGGGGGTGGCGGAGCCAAGAAACGCGTATTCACCACGATCTACACATCCCCCAACCACTACTCTCAGCTCCTTGGGGATAAAGGGTTGCCACGTCTTGCCCCGTCCACCTTGCATGAGTCCTCCACAAGGTAGGCGGGGTAGGATATTACACAATGAGGCCCGACAGCCGCAGCTAGTTTATTCCCACCTCTGCATCACAAGGCAACTCTCCTCACACTCTTCCACCACAGTTCACTGAGCTGGCTGTGCGAGAAACACCTTGGGCCCGAGTCATCTATGCACAATCTTCCTCCACTCATTTCTATCTCTTGCATGCACTCTTTCCTGTTCTACTGACATTACAAATATTTTGTAATGACTAAAAAGAATAATCAGTAGATAGATAGATAGATAAATAAATAAATAAATAAATAAATAAATAAATAAATAAATAATTAAATTATGAATACAAATAAACAAGTTTTAAAAACTTACCGCAAGGCCCACAGTAATAGAACACGTGGCCATTATTGCTCCAGTCTCTACTGTAGGAAACGCATCTATCCTCTCCGCAAGTACAAAACCCGGGTTTGGCACCCCCAGTGGCTGTGGTTTCATCTGCAATAAATAAATGGATTAATAATAATAATAATAATAATAATAATAATAATAATAATAATAATTAATAATAATAACAACCGTAAAGTTGTATGCTTGTTATTTACTCCTGGTGAAAATAGAGGGAATGTGGCATACCCAGAACAAATGAACTAAGGTTGACAATATTTATCCTAGCTTGTTCTCTCGGATGTTTGAAGGTAAGAAATGAAATTCACGGAAGGCCAGAGGACAAAATGATTGCAACTAGGGAACATGAAGTTTGTGGTGTTGATATTTTTCGTAGGTAATATTCTCTCTCTCTCTCTCTCTCTCTCTCTCTCTCTCTCTCTCTCTCTCTCTCTCTCTCTCTCTCTCTCTCTCTCTCTCTCCTCTCTCTCTCTCTCTCTCTCTCTCTCTCTCTCTCTCTCTCTCTCTCTCTCTCTCTCTCTCTCTCTCTCTCTCCTCTGTGATGGTGTTTATACAGTCCCACTTGTGAGATAAGTAATGAAGCTGCAAGCAATGACAAGCGTAAATGGAATATCTTAGCGTGGTTAAAATCTTGTTCAAATAGAAGAGAGCGAATGGTCAGAGCAAGACATGCAGTGCCTGTTTGGAGAAGGATTGGTAGTGTGGTTCCACAAGGATCAGTTTTTGGTTACTTCTTCTCATTATATATAGAAATCATCTGCCCTAAGTTGTAAATGCGTTTCTGAGTATGTATGCAAATAGAATAAATAGTCTTTAATGATTGACTGACGAAATAAAGGGAAATATCTTCCGATGATAGTGGGAGTACACAGACGTTGTCAAATTTGTGGTTATTAAGTTTCAGTACATCAGAATGTAAGGTAATGAGAGTGAGCAAATGTGCAAGGAGACCAGCCTTGTTTTAGATTCTTCACCCACGGCTGGGTGGAACGGGTCATGGAGGACCCATAGGGCGGTCGCCCCAACCCCCCCACTGTGGTGACCAGCCACAGCAGTAATCTCCAAAGTGAACAGCTTAAACTCTCTTCCCTGGACGAGGCGCGATCTGTAGACCTCGCAAATGTTAGGCCAGCGCGCTACCCCTGTACTAGCCAGGAGGCTGAAGATCAGCCTTTAAGTTTATATTAACAGTGTATATATTCAAGTCATGTCTCCAAATATGCGTACAAATGGAAAAATAAAAGCACTGCATGCTTTCTTGGCAAACATGCAAATGTTTTTGCTAGCATTGGATCAGCTGAAAAATCCCCCCCCCCAGACTCACCCAGGGGGAGATTCTTCAATTGATCTGAGTTAGGGGGGAGATTCTTCAATTGATCTGAGTTAGGGGGGAGATTCTTCAGTATTGTCTGTCTGTTTAGGTTTGGTTAGATTAGGTTTGGCTAGGTTGGGTTAGGTCCTTATTTCGTAATTGAAATTCATCTTTCCATCCATCCATCCATATATTCTAAGGTAGATAAACAGACAGACCTAACCAAACCTAAACCAACCCAACCTGACCTAACACATCCCTTCAGCCCTTCCCTTCTGACATGTCACAACACTCCCAATCTCTAGTTTCTCTCTTAGATTGTTATGCCGGGCTCTCTGGGTGGGGGATTCTTCTGTTGATCTCAGTTGGGGGGGGGAGATTCTTCAGTTGATTGCTCTGGGGGGGAATTCTCCAGTTGATCCCTAGCATTATACATGACTTATGTGACGCCTAAAGTTGAATGTACAACACCCTTCTAAGAAAAAACGACAAGCTAGCTAAAGACAACGCTGTGCTACTGGTGAAAGATCTATTACATAGAAATTGTAGGGCTTTAACTTATTACCAAATGAAACCAGAAACCTGAAGGGAATATTGTTTGTTCCGGTTTTACGTCACGGACTCCCTTTTCTACCAAGGGCTAGGACGGTTGCCTTCTTGCGAAGGACTTGTTTTGGCAGATGTAATCGTTACCCTGAGTGCATGCCCTTGCTAACCTCAGACCGTGACGGGGCGCGAACCCTCGACCTGACGGATAAAGGTGATTCTGGGACTAGAAATTACGATTTGAAACTTGATACACGGATCGATTTTGTATTAAAAGTATATATTCATGTAAGCATAGAAAATTCTGAAGGTTAAATGCGGTCATGGCTTCAAGGAAAGATATGATTAGTGTTAGAGAATTAAAATACCAACGAGGTGAGTGAGACTTTGACGCATAAAACACATTACCTTGAACATCATTAGGTAATTGCAATTGAAAAAGTATACAAATTTCCTCCAAAATTTGGACAAACTTGCTAGGGGACGATAATGCATAGTATTCTCCAATTTGAGTCTCGGTTCTATGCTCGAAACAAATCTCCTGTGTATGATGTAAGAAAGTATTTTTATAGTAAAAAATACTTAATAAATATAAATCACTTAGAGGGGATATTGAGAATACAGAAACTATTCATAATTTTAAGAATTTATATGATAATTTGATTTAATTAGAAAACCGACAAGGCTAGATGGAGTCACAATCATAAGGATCTTTTTCTTAACAAACATTGGTAATGAAATTGAATCACGGACCCATAAGAACTTTTTTGAGTAAAAATAGTTAAAAAATAGAAATCACTTAGAGGGGATATTGAGAATACAGAAATTATTCATAATTTAAGAATTTATATGATAATTTGATTTAATTAGAAAACCGACAAGGCTAGATGGAGTCACAATCATAAGGCATCTTTTTCTTAAACAAACATTGGTAATGAAATTGAATCACGGACCCATAAGAACTTTTTTGAGTAAATGTATATCCATCTCGTTTTATTCTTTCCATAACTTCAGTATGGCCATGCTAATGCATAGTTGTCTATACATTGTTTTTTTAAAGTTTTAAGCCCTTACTCAAGAACACTTTTGGCACTGAGGATACACATATACTTACTTGCACAAAATGGCCTAGTGGGTAGGTCACTCTGAAACTGAAAGGCAACATCCAAGTTGAGAAGCTCTCTATGACAGATTTTGTCTCCTTCACAGGGCACTGATTCCAGATCCGATGTCACTGTAGTGGAAAAAAGAGTTTTGTGACACTCATAAGTTATGAAATAGATAAAAGAATAATTTTTGTTTAGAGTGTGGCTTCAACTGAGGTTATGCAGTATTTTGTAAAAAGGATTACATAATTAATGTTTTTACCCCCATCCACACACATTCATTATACACTCCCACACACACACTCAGCTGTAGTACAGTTTCATTGACTAGCACTTAGTCATATAACTTTTTCGTCAGTGAGAGCAACATGCTGTCAGCTAAGACAGGTCTACATTAACAAGGCTGGACAGATTACATATGCCTAGATTTCCCGAAGTTAGTGTGAGATCGTTACGATAGAAAAACTCATTAAGAAGCTGCATATAATGTAGGTGGAAACGTATTGGAGAGGGCAGAAGTGACAGTGTCAGACGGGAGGGAAGTTAGTAATGGGGTTCCCTAGGGATCAGTTTTATGGCCATTTCTGTTCTTCGAGTATGTGCAAGTATGTGATCTGCTGCATACCGTGAATGTATTTTTATATATATCTTCAAACAATTAAAAGAGGGGAAAAAGAGTATCAGTTAAGAACTTCTTGAAGACTTTAGCAGTGTATTGGTGTGAACTGGTAAAGGATTAATGGGGTTCAGTACTTTGGGAAGTAAGAATATGAATGGGCAAGATTGCAATAAAACCCAAATTTAGGTATTCAATTGCCCAGGGAGTTGAAAGATTTGAGAGTGAAACAGATCTAGGGACCAGCGCATTAGAAGATTTGTCTCCAGAAATTCCTTTAGATGGTTAGAAAAGTTTGTCCTCCAGACATATGGACAAATAATTATTTAGAGTACTTGCATGCATAATGTGGGGCCTAAGCTTGAATATACAGCACCCTTTTGGAATTCACAATAGAAAAAATACCACAAAAGCTAGAGAAAATTATGAAACATACTACAGAGCTGGTGACAGAAATGTGGAATCTCTTTTGTGAGGAAAGGCTGAGGAAGTTAGATTTATTACCACTTGAAGTATGAAGAAAAAGGGAGGATCATGGTGATGTGTTTGAAATATCATACTCGTGTTTGACAGTTTGACAGGCTTGGTAGGGAGCGAAATTTTGATATTGATGGTGTTAGTTTTTGAAGCCAGTCTTTATAAGATCTAAGGATGTGAAAAATGAAAGTGATTAAGAAAAGAGAATAAGTGATGTGAAGTTACGAGCATAAAACACTCTTCCATGAATACAATTAGGTAAATATTCTCACGTGCATTCTTACACCCTGACGAAAAGACGAGGAGTTACATGCGTACGACTTTACCATACGCGCAGTTAGGCACATTCACCAGCATTAATTATGTGAATGTGTTTTAACAGTGTTAATATATATGTAATATCCTGAATTTTCTTACGTTTTTCTTACCACAATGTACAAAGTTTTCAATTACGCATATTTAATTTCTCGTGTCTTAGACCGCTTTCACACCAGAGTGGCACTGCGCACGTGACATGCCACGTGGCACGCCAGTTGAAAACGATCATCCGAAAATATATGAGCCCTTTCACACAGAAGTGGCGTGACACGTCCCATCTGCCATGTCACGCCACTTCTGTGTGAAAGAGTTCATATATTTCCGGATGTTCGTTTTCAAGTGGCGTTCCAAGTGGCATGTCACGTGCACAGTGCCACTTTGGTGTGAAAGAGCCTTATATGATTCATAGCCCAAAGTAGTGCCAGAATTCAGAACAGTAAGCTCATGGTTAAGATATGTTTCACCCCCCCCCCCTTACTTTTATCAGTGCGGTATGCCGCGATAATTAAGGCCAAGGTAACTGAACAATTGGGATTGTCGTATCATGAACTAAAAAAAAAATTGAGTTGCATTTGAACTGTCTCTGAAATGACCTTATAGAGGTATTAGTCAGTGATAAGGACTGTTGTAAATTGAGATTAAAATTTGCATTTGACATGTCTCTTGACGTAATCTGACGTATATTTACTAGATATTTAGAATGGGGATATACTGAACTAAATAAAAATAAAAGATATTTTGACGTGGGATTGACGTGGCCTTAAAATACTAAATTAAAATATTAAGGATTGTCATATAGTGAATTTTTATTTTGGACATGTCTCAGACGTGAGCTTACACTATTACAAATAAAGTCATTTATTGAACAAAGAATAAAATATATTTTTGGACATGTCTCGGACGTGACTATGTAAATATGATAAATGATTAAAAGATTGCATGAATACAATTATTAGTAATAGTCTTTTTTGTATACTATGTCAGTAAATATTGGTCAAAATTGCTCCATTATGTAGTGATGTAAGTGGTTTAATTATTTATTTATTTATACAATTATTTATTATTGTTATTATTATTATTATTATTTTTATTATTATTATTATTATTATTATTATTATTATTATTATTATTATTATTATTATTATTATTATTATTGTTATTAGTATTATTATTATTATTATTATTATTATTATTATTATTATTATTATTATTATTATTATTATTATTATTACTATTATTATTATTATTATTATTATTATTATTATTATTATTATTATTATTATTATTATTATTATTACTATTATTATTATTATAATATTTCTTGTCCCCGTCTGTCATTCTTAATTTATCCTTTTAAATATTTTGTATTACTTTTTCTCTTATATATTTTAATTGATATATACTTTTTCCTTTTGTTACCTCTTCGATTTGGTTCTTGGAGTTTTACATCGGTGTTTGGCTCACGTTCTTGATAGAATTTACACTGAAATTACGCGTTTAATTCTAGCATCTTTATTGTGGGGGGGGGGGAATAATAATAATAATAATAATAATAATAATAATAATAATAATAATAATCAGACAAGGCCATATACTAAGGTGCAGATTCTGATGTACAGAGAACGCTGTTAGGATCATGTATTTTACATATACTGCATATATAGGTGTGGGTGTGTGATTACCTAAGTGTGATTACCTAATTGTGTTTACGGGAAAGAGCCCAAAGCTCGTATCTTCCCGTCTCCTGATCGGTTCCATTTTATACTTAGTGATACTTATCATACCTGTCCTTAAAACTATGGATTGAGATAGCATTAACTACCTCCTCGCTTAGCGAATTCCAATTATCAACTACTCTTACACTGAAAAAGTATTTCCTTACATCCTGCAAACAAGTTTTCTTACGAAGCTTCAAACTATGACCTCTAGTTCTAGAACCAGCCATATCAAAATATCCATCCCTATCCACTCTATCATAACCATGAAGGTGTGTGTGTGTGTGTGTGTGTGTGATTGCCTGTTTGTGCTAACGGGGAAGTGCCCTATGCTCGTCACTACCCGTATCTTTATTGGTTCATATTTTTACTCGATGACACTTACTATATTTATCCTTAAGACCGTGAATTGAGTTAGCATTAACTATCTCCTCGCTTAGCGCATTCCAATTATCAACTACTCTTACAGTAAAATCGTACATCCTTACATCCTGGCAAAGAAGTTTTCTTACGAGCTTCAAACCATGACCTCTAGTTCTAGAGCCTGCCAGAGTAATATAGCGATCCATATCCAATCTGTCAAAATCATGTGGGTGGATGAATTGGTGTGTGTTAAAAAAAGATTCCATTCATTCATATACAATGACCGCAATCTCTCTTGTAAGAGGGAGTTGAATTCTTAAAAAAAAAAAAAAAAAAATCTCATGAAGTATTGATAGGGAAAGCCCTTTCATTGGCGACCTCGGTAACGTATCTCGATTTCCTTATCTTTTGGGACCTTCATCTCGCCTTGCACAACGTGTGCACGTCATAAAAAGACCCCCATTAACTTCAGGATTTCCTCGTCTCCCGCGGCTCAGTTGATCATTGCCATGCTAATACCCAGGAATTTGCCGATTTAGATAAACTTGAGCGATTGTAATGAATCTTTTCTCCAGATGTTTCGAAGGATAAGATGGAGACTGTAACGAAGGTTGTTGTGTGATCGCCTCTGCTAACTCTCTTGGCTATGTGAGTTAAACCCTTATATATGCTTCCTCAATGGTAGAATAGTTGTCGTAGGCTTAAGCATGGATATGGACAACAATATTATTCCTGGTAAAAAGATATATATATATATATATATATATATATATATATATATATATATATATATATATATATATATATATATATATATATATATATATATATATATATATATATATTGACTGACTTAGTAAATACAAATTTTAAAAAAATGGGTATTTTATTCACATGCATACACACATGCTTATATGAATTGACATGTTGAATGTGTGTAAGATATTATTAACACGGATGTAGCTTTAATATCTCTGGCATGTTTTTAGCTTTTCCATAATCAGCGAGGTTGTTAAATCCGTCACAAGAAAATTTTTCAATATTTTTCAGTTATCTGGTAATCGCCATATGTATCATGATAGAATTAATCCGCAGTTTTTCCGTGTATGACTCGCTCCTGGTTGTCATGAGTTCGACTCTACGAGATGATTCGTAAAGCATATCTTCGCCAGAATGTCACGGATCAAATTTTGTTTGTAATGAAAACACCTATTTTTGTAAATAAAAAAATGGTATTAATGATTATACTCGTCCTTTAGGTTTATATACATACATACATAAAAATATTCGAGGGAAGGAAAGCAGAGACCAACAAAAGTAACCTTTGAGAGAGGGGAAATATGTAGAGAAATATTGGTGAGAAAAAAGTCTAAAAGACTTTCAAGAATTCAAAGAAGTGTTCATTAGACATACAGAACACAGGAAGAGATGGGAAAGATCAAAAACTTGTTGCAAGAGGCAAGAAGGTTAAATGAGGAAAGAAATGATGAAGAGAAGAAAAATTTTCATATCAGAGTTCTTCCAGACAAAGGGGAGATAAAGAAGATAATGACAGAAGATCAGGGGATGGGGCCTCATTAAGTTTGTTATGCACAAATGCTGATGGCTTAGCTTGTAAGGCAGTAGAATTAAAAGATAGGATTCACATCAGTAAGGCAGATATAGTAGTAATTACAGAGACTAAGTTGAGTGAGGCCATAAACAGTGTCACAGTTTTTCCTAAGGGCTTCAGAATATTAAGGGTTGAAAGATCTGAGAGGACTGGTGGAGGGATAGCACTGCTCATAAGTGAAAGGATTCAAGTTGAAGAAATAAACTTGGCTATAAAAAGTGAGTTCAAGGAATTTCTTGTTGCTCGCATAAATACTGGGTCAGAGAGCATTATAATAACTGTTGTATATAACCCACCAAGGAGCCAGAATAGGCTAGAAGTTTATGAGGAAATTCATATAGGTACTATTGAAGTCATAAACTCAGTTGTTAACATGGCACGGGAGAGAAAATGTAGGATTTTGATTATGGGAGATTTTAATCATAAAGAGATAGATTGGATAAATCTTGACCCACACAGTGGTGAGAACTCATTCGGGGCAAGATTCCTAGATTGCGTACAAGGGAATTTCCTACACCAACATGTAATGGAACCAATGAGGGCCAGGGGTGGGGATGAACCATCACTACTTGATCCAGTATTCACAGATAATGTGTTGGATATTGAAAAAATTGAGTATGAACCACCAATTGGAAATAGTGACCACTGTGTGTTGTTGATGGAGTATATCATTGAAGATATTCTTCCTGAGAGTAGAGGCACTGAGGACATGAGGAGGAACTATCCGAAAGGAGATCACATCAAAATGAATAAGCTTTTTGCAGTTATTGACTGGAGAACCTTATTTTACAACAAATCTGTACAAGAAATGTATGACATCTTTTGTGAGAAATATGGGAAGATAGTAGATTGCTGCATACCTGTCACCAAAGTAGGTGTAATTCATGCCAGAGAGAAATGGTTCGATAATGGGTGTAAAAGAGCTAAGGAGTGGAGAGACAAATGCTGGAAAAGGTATAGGAGAAAAAAACACAAATGCCTGGCAAACCTACAAAAGAGCAAGAAATGATTACCTAAGTAAAAGAAGAGAGGCAGAGAGAGACTATGAGAGGGACATCATCAGGAAGGCTAAAGAAAATCCCAAGCTTTTCCACAGCTTTTATCAGAGGAAAACTGAAGGTAAAAGAACAGGTTTTAAGGCTTAAGAGAGCGGATGGAAGCATCACTGAGACAGATGAAGAGATCTGCAAAGAATTGAACAAGGAGTTTCAGTCAGTATTTACAGTAGAAAATACCCCACCCCCTCACATTGCAGAGATAGAAGCTCAAGGGCCGGTATTAGAGAACATCAACCTTACAGCCACAGAGGTATGCGAAGCGTTGATGGAGTTAGATGTTCATAAAGCTACAGGTCCTGATGATATATCCCCTCATGTACTCAAAAAATGTGCAGACTCAATATCAGTGGCACTAAGTATCATATTTAAAAAGTCACTGGAGTCAGGGGAGATTCCAAGATGCTGGAAACAAGCAAACGTGATACCTATCTTCAAAAAGGGAAGGAGGGATACGGCTCTGAATTATACACCAGTTTCCTTGACCATCATAGTTTGCAAAGTTATGGAGAAACTACTAAGGAAACATATCTCTCTTCACGTGGAATCTTTCAACTTTTTGTCAGTGAGGCAACATGGCTTCAGAGAAGGTAGATCAACAGTAACAAACTTATTAGAATTTTATGATGAGGTAAGCCGAATCTTACAGGAAAGAGAGGGCTGGGCAGATTGCATATTCCTAGACTTTCAGAAAGCGTTTGACACTGTTCCACATGGGAGACTTATTAGGAAGCTGCAAGCAATGGCTAGAATAGGTGGAAATGTGTTGGAATGGATAAAAACTTACTTAGAAGGAAGGGAACAGAGGGTTAGAGTAAGACACTCAGTGTCTGAATGGAGAAGAGTTAGTAGTGGAGTTCCACAGGGTTCAGTTTTAGGGCCACTTTTGTCCCTTGTATATGTAAATGACCTACCAGAGTCTGTAAATTCATTCATGAATATGTTTGCAGATGATGCAATGATTGTGAAGAAAGTAGGAAACGAGAACAATGGTAGAGAACTTCGGGAAGATCTAAAAAGTCTGCATGAGTGGTCAGAAATGTGGCTAATGAAATTCAATGCTTCAAAATGTAAGGTAATGAGAATGGGTACAAGTGCAAGAAGGCTCCAGCTTGACTACTCGGTGGCTGGAGTATAACTTCATGAGACAGAAAATGAGAGAGATCTAGGAGTAAACATACTGGCAGATTTGTCTCCAGAAATACATATAAATGGCATAGTAAGGGCAGCATATGCCTTCTTATCATATGTAAGGGTAGTCTTCAGGCACATGGACACGGAAATGTTCAGAAATATTTATGTAACCTATGTGAGGCCAAAACTTGACTATGCAGCCCCCTTTTGGAATCCGCACTTGAAAAAGCACATAGCTAAGCTTGAAAAAGTTCAAAGACATGCCACGAAACTGGTGCCAGAAATACGTAACCTCAGTTATGATGAGAGGCTGAGGGAATTAGACTTACCATCACTTTAAGCTAGAAGATTGAGGGGGGATATGGTGACAGTCTTTAAATTCCTTCATGGTTATGATAGAGTGGATAGGGATGGATATTTTGATATGGCTGGTTTTAGAACGAGAGGTCATAGTTTGAAGCTTCGTAAGAAAACTTATATGCAGGATGTAAGGAAACTTTTTCAGTGTAAGAGTAGTTGATAATTGGAATTCGCTAAGCGAGGAGGAAGTTAATGCTATCTCAATCCATAGTTTTAAGAACAGGTATGATAAGTATCACTAAGTAGAAAATGGAAGCGATGAGGAGACGGGAAGATACGAGCTTTGGTCTCTTTCCCGTAAACACAATTAGGTAATCACATACATACATACACTTATATCATTCACATAATATTTCCCCATATAATTGCGTGTAAAGGAAGTGAGTTATAAATACTTATGTGTTGTATGTGTATATAATTGAGTGTGTGTGTGTGTGTGTGTGTGTGTGTGTGTGTGTGTGTGTGTGTGTGTGTGTGTGTGTGTGTGTGTGTGTGTGTGTGTGTGTGTTTGTATAATCTAATCCATTAGGTAACCAAGGTTTACGATTTTATCACAGCCTGACTTTTCCTAATAAAACTTACAATAGTAACTTTGATAACCATTGTGATATAAACGACTATATAAGTGATAAAACAAATATTTATTTTTATTGTTATTTAAGTAAAAACTATCATAATGATGCAGCAGATTTTGAGTAAATCTTTCATTATTATTATTATTATTATTATTATTATTATTATTGCAGCCAGAGTAGATATGAATGTTCTGAGATGGTTTGGCCATGTGGAAAGGATGGATGATAAAAAACTGCTGAAAGAGTTGATGAATGCGGGAGTTGATGGGAGAAATGCTTGAGGGAGGCCTAGGTTTGGGTTGATTGATGGAGAAAGGAGAGCCCTGAATGATAGGAGGATAGATGTGAGGGAAGCAAGTAAGCGTGCTAGGAATAGGAATAAGTGGCGAGCGATTGTGACGCAGCTCTGATGGGCATCTGCTGTTACCACGGGGTGCATCTTACAGAGGTAGCCCTGTGGTAGGGGCAGTAGGAGGAGCTGGCAGTTGTGAAGCGACACAGGTTGTGGAAGAGCCGGGAGGATGGGCTGTGGTACTCCAGCAGTGCCATCTGAACGGTCGCTATCTCCCTCGTCATTGCCCATAGAGCAAAGTAATCCCCTTTTGTTTTCTTTTTTTAAAATGTCGGCTACCCCCCAATTAAAGGGGGAAACAGCCAAGGTAGATAGATAGTATTATTATTATTATTATTATTATTATTATTATTATTATTATTATTATTATTATTATTATTATTATTATTATTGTTATTATTATTATTATTATTGTTATTATTATTATTATTATTATTGTTATTATTATTATTATTATTATTATTAGCAGCATCTTTGGAGGAAATTTTATCCTATCCAAACCTAACCAAACCAGATATGAGATACCGAGCTTCTTTTAATTCACTATTTCTTTACATATTTCACTTTCATGTTATCAAGGTGCAATTGTCTACTTTTGCATTAAGAGTTTGGGGTTTTTGTCCCAGGGGAAATCGTCCCAGGGGCAGTCATCCCAAGTGCAATTCGTACCTCATCAGTAGCACTTACATTGAAGTATTTCAAGAGTATTTTTAACTTGGCAGCGGATGCCTCCTAAGGCTTGTCACTGTGTTATTTTCCCTATCTCAACCCTAAAGTATTCTGGGGGAAGGGTTGCTACACAAGTGGGGGACCACGGTAGCCGAGCCCTTAAAACACATGACGTGATAGTTGACATACCCGGAATTAAGACCAACAAGGGGTGATAGTAAGCTTCCAGCCTTACAATTCTCCAGCCCCCCCCCCTCTCTCTCTCTCTCTCTCTCTCTCTCTCTCTCTCTCTCTCTCTCTCTCTCTCTCTCTCTCTCTCTCTCTCTCTCTCTCTCTCTCTCTCTCTCTCTCTCTCCTCTCTCTATACTGCTGCACAAATCACTTTGGAAAATGCAACTTGTGACGTCAAGATTAGTTGCTTTTTTGGGCGATTATTAGATACAGCATTCAACATGACACTGGATTGCATGTTTAGGAAAAAAAAAATTCTCTGCGTTTGTGCATCAAATATTTCTTTAAATTTTTGCATACCATTATAGCTATAGTTGATAAGTGACGTCACAGTAATCTCTTTTTTCCAGATCATGATGATAAATATTTATTTTGAGAATCAAATACGTCACAATCATAAAAAAAAAAAGGTTGCCCCAGTCAGCAATGCCAACAAACACAGTGTATTTTAAAGTGCATTACCTGTTTATTTTTATGTACTGTTGTCGCTTGTGTATGCTGTTTACATGTTTGTGTACATGTTTGTGTGTGTGCAGGAATTGATTATACTAGATCATGACAAACAAATATTTTGAAATTGATTACATTTGCCTCGGTTACTAATGCAGCCAAGCAAAAAAATATCTTAAAATGTGTTACCTGTTAGTTTTGACTTGAATCATGACAAACTTCAATATTTTGAAATCAATTAAATTTTCCGCAGTTAAAAATGCCAACAAGCGAAATGTATTTTAAAGGTGTTTTATCCGTGTTCTCGTTTGAATAGACCTTTGATATACTTAGGAGATTGTGCAAGATTTTTTTTCTTGTAATTGATACAATATATCGGTGATTTCTGGAGCTCACGAAGAATTAGAACCTCACACGAAATATAAAATCATATAAACCATTCAATAAAATAACTTAACCGAAGAATTAGAACCCATAACATTTCGGGTCTCAATTCTCCAAGACCTCTGATTATTATATACAACCCTTCCATTTTCACTCTCTGACACATCACTGTACTTACTACTGCGTTCAACAGCTGCCACTCTATCCCAAAGGACGCCATATTTCTCCTCAACATCCACAATATGATCATCTTCAGGCGTCCTGTTTTCTACCTCCTTTGTGAGTTTGGAAGTGACTCCTGCACAGAAAAAGAATAAAAGGAGTATTTTCAGACAAAACACTCCTGTGGCCATGGTCTCCGTGTAATAACAACTGACTTGTACCACAGAGGAGGAGGAACTAGTAGTTATATATTTCACGTTATCTCTTTTATCTTATCAGTCTGTATTTTATCTTTTATACGATATTTATTGATAATTATCAAAGAACATTAGAAAACATGAACATATATAAAACAATGCCCTTAAATAATAAATATATATATATATATATATATATATATATATATATATATATATATTATATATATATATATATATATATATATATATATATATATATATATATATATATATATATATATATATATATATATATATATATTTACTTAGTCTCTTACAAGTAGGAGTTGTGACCTCCTGTAGTAGAACTGGAAGCCTTTTTTCCACTAAAACAATTTTTTTTTTTTTTTTTTTTTTTTTTTTTATATAGCAATTCCACATACAAAGTTTCCTCTGACGTCCCTCATATAATGCAGCTAACTGTCCAGGTAAATTGCTGTTGTACTGTCCTTTCCTCATACTCCCTTTAAGATAATTTTGAAGATGCAGGTATTTGAGAATATATTTGAGGCAATACTTAAGACTTAATTGAGCCGAACTTTATCCAATTCAAAGTCCAGGAATGATACAAAGTATTTTGGCAATGGGATATTGAGAGAAATTTCTAGAGCAGCAACCTCACTACATATTCTGAATATCGCACTGAATCTGCCGCGGGGAGAGTTATTGTTGAGTAAGGAGGTTGATGCTCTTCATTTTAGAATGGTTAATAAACACCTCTTGAGATCAGAAAGATGTTACCCTTTTACTCCTTCCGCTCATATGTCGTTTATGAGCATATCCAGAATCAGAGTCGTGATGATTTGGCTTCCACAAAGTTAGAGGGGATTTTTTTCGAAATGTCAAGCAAGGCCGTTGTGCATCAGATAGATCATCCCCTCAAGGGCACGATCTCATCCTTGGTGAACACTCTCACATGGCTTTCCATTCCTGAATAATCACTTCCTTTCGCTGATGGACCTGTTTATTTTCATGTCCTCATATTCTCCTCTTATTGAGAAATGATGGTCTTCTCATTTTGGGCCTTTGGTATGGAATTATATGTGGCTAATGAGACTTCAACGAATCCGCCAAGGAGGTTACATTGTCCTATGGCCCAAGAGAGATGCCCTTGACAGTTCCATTTGCTAGCAGTTCTCATTCCATTTGTATTCCCCCTTCCTTTGGAATGTTTCGTAGCTCAATAGATGTGGGTTCTGCCATGACGTTTTGTATGATAAGACCTTGATAGATATTCAGATACACTTATTCCCTTGATTCCTCTCCTCTCTGATGACTGGGAACCTCGGGTATATGATTTTTTCCCCTGGCTTTGAGTAAAATTTCCCCTTTTTGAGGATCTCTAGGCGGTTCTCTTCAAGGATTTCTGGGAGCCTCTTTCCAGTGATCATGCATATCACATTGGTTTCTCAGAAAATCTAAATAGGTCAGTTCTGTATGGATTGGTATTTTACTTAAGTTTTATTAATCTCGGGTTCAGAGGGTTACAAAGTCCCATATATAATTTGTCAGCATGATATTCAGTGCTACATTAGTGTGTGATCTTCATGCTTAAAGTGATTTATATTAGCATAGTTGCCAAAGTATGTGATCTACAGGTTGCTTTGATGTTTATTAGAAGTGAGGGCCATCATTAATTTTTAAATAACTGGGCTGGCTTATATACAAAGTTTAAAGGAAAACTTCCAGTAAATGTTATAAACACTTATAAATCCCACAAGCTGTAGGTTGGCTCATGGCACCTTCGCCCGTTGTGATACTATAGCTGAAGGGTCTTTTGGACTTAATAGGACTGTCCAGGACAGTTCGATGTTAAGTCTTCCTTCAGTTACAGTTCTTTTTCTATATCAACACCGAATATTCATCGAGTGCTCATACCACTGAACTACTTTGGTCCCCCCTTGGCACATTTCAGTACCTAACAATAAATATGATGGCAGTGTTCTATATCATTAGTGCTGGGAAGACAAATAGCATACACATCACTTATTATCCCTTCACATCTGACAAATCAAAAAGCTCCCCATCACTGTTCCTCTTTACTTTATGTTTTCTTCTAGCCCAGGCACGATGAGGGCAGATTAACTGATTTTTGTTTTGGCTCAACCTGTTGTCACAATCATAAAAACAAAATCAGTAGTTTTTTCTTTAAAATTCTATCACTCAACATACCCACCAATGATTTTACTCAAATTTAAATTGTAGATGATTTTTGGTCTTATTTATCTAGATCCATCTTAAAATTAGGAAATGTCTTTTATTTCTTTTTTCATTTTTAAATAATAGATCACTCAGGTAATATAATTCATGTGGATAGCACATTAAGGAAGAAGCATATTTGTAGACCACACATTAGAGGAGAATCAAATTTTTTATTAGATCTCATTAAAGAAGAATCATGTGTGTTGATCACACACTAAAGGTGAACCGAATATGCTCTCAAGTTCTGATGACTTCTAAATATTGATGCTAAGAGGTGAAATAGCTTTATAAAAGTATTTGTTTTCAGTAATGGGATTATATATTTCTTTTCCTCAATATACCTTAAGGGAATGGCACATACATCAAAATGTCTCAGCCTGAAGCAGGTTCGGCATCTTGCCAATACGGAATATATTGAACTTTAAATTCTTAACTAATATATCCTCATGGGATTACAGACCAAGGGACCTCACAGGTAAACCATGATTAAATACCAAAACTGGGTCTCATCGCTATCTTTGGGATTATAAATTCCAGCAAACATTTAAAAATCCTGATATCAGGGACTTCAATATTCCCATGAGGTTTAATTCCTTGAGGATTCTGTGTATTATCATTAATAGCCATGGGGGAAATGCCAAACTCACAGTACCATTGTGGGATTATGAACCAATGGTCATCATGAAGCTAAGCATAATCACGGAAATTGGCTCACTGCGACATGTATGGAGTTAAAAATGTACAAGCACTGTAGATTTTTCCTCACTTGCAAAGAAAAGATTGGAAGTTATATTATCATAGGGAATGGATTGAAAGTATTATGATAGTATAGAATATACCTCCTACTAAAGGTAATAGATACTTGTGGGAATTTTGGGTATTACTGCTTCATGTATCACTTCCTTATATATATTCACACGCATTTTCCATAAATATTTCCTCTCTTGAGGTCAACCTATGGAAAATAGAAATCCTTTTCTTATTTTTAAATAAAAGGTTAGCAATATGTGATCAGAATAGAAATGCCAAGAGAATGTCCGGTTACAGCTAAGCAAATGAGACACCTCTGCTAGCATAGCAAACTTTGAAGGAGGGGCAGTGCAGTTTCCTGAAGTGTTAGGGACTTGGAGTGTCAACCTATGTTCTGTATCATAAATTTTTAGTTTTTAGTGCTCGGAAGACAAGTAGCATACAGCATTAGTAATTATTTTTAAGTGGTGTAGGTAGACCACAAGACAAAAACAAAATGGTGTAGCTAGACTACAAGACAAAAACAAACAAAAAAAGATAATAAATCACACATAAGACAATTAACATTTTATTGTGTCCTCGAGATACAAATGAACTCGTGAGGAGTGAAGGCGTCGCATGGAAGAAACCGTTACGCAGGGAGGTTAGAAGAACACGTCACCTGAAAGTCTAGCTACGAGCCATGCTGTAGTCGGTATGTTGAGTGTTCTGGTTGAGACAGTTGAAGGACAGTTACATAAACAGCAGTTGCAGCAATGACATCTTCAAACTACATTTAATAGGAATTGTAGTCGTGAAAACATCAAGACTTATGATATGCCTGGTATTGACAACAGTGCTGATATCAACAACTTTCATCAGACCACCTGAATTATTTTGAAAGAATGCTTGCACAGAACTTTACAAGAGTATCTTTGCTTTCATTTACAAGGAGGATTGTGGAGGTACATGTTCAGCAACCACTGCACTCACTTTTCACAAATGACATTATCAGTGATTATTATTCGTCTGTCAGTCTGCAAATGCTCCATCACTATAATTAAACATCTTCCCTCTTTTACTGCAGGTGAAATATATTTCTGGCTCCCAATTACTTGACGAGCTCTTCTTTTTCATTTTTAACGGATATCCTTTTCACATCTTTTCCTAATAATGTCATTACAGTATTGAGTTGATATCTTTGATATGAAAGACAACATTCTGTGTAAAACAAAACCAAGTGTGATGAAAGTGCAACAAATAATGAGGTATTACCATGTGCTTGGAAGACAAGTAGTTTTTGAGATTATATTATATTTGCACATGTAAAGAAAACATTTGTAAAGGAGAAAACAGTTTTTCCTATATATGGAGTCATAGACAACCACATATATGGATGTATATTATATTGACTTTAAGGAATAAGTGTTTGCTAGCACAAGCACTTATGAAATACTACAAAACTGAAAAGTAGAAATAGAACACTCAAATACCGAACTTAACATTGACAAACAAGAGAAGCTGGGGCTAAGTCAAGCCATTGCTGGATATGGAACGACAGGATTTGCATCTCCGAATAAAATGCAAAAAAATTAAACTGATAAAGTATTTCATTACAATACTTAGCATGAGATTTATGGCTTATATCACGTATGATTAAAAATAGATGGTAAATAGACATAATTCAATAATTTTCCAACTTCTTCATTTGTTAAATGGATTTGGAGTTTACTATACAAACTGTATAATGTTCCTTTTATCCAACTCTGAAATATATATGTAATAAATATATCACTGACAGTGCCTGGGTTTTAAGCCTCTTATGTGCAAAACACTATTAATTATCCAATACATATTACTTAAAAAATAGTACAACAGCTATAGAAATTATAACATTATGTATGTTTGACTGTAATTTAAACATGTCTGTTTAAATTTTCACTAACCTTTAAACAGCAACCATAGCATGGGTAAAATAGTTTTAGTTAGTATTAGTGTTTGAATCGTAAAATGAACAGGTAAAACCCAACCCTTTGTATAAATCAGTTTTTTCAGTATATGTCTATTTTATTTCGATATGTGTATGCATTTTGAAGTAATAGTGCAGGAGTATGGTATGAGTTACTCTTTACTTCTATTCACCAGAATCAATTTATTCTCTTTTAATGTTCAGTCAACAGGATTTTTATCCAGTGAGAATTCAAGCATCAATACTTCTGCCACTGTTTCATACTTTCCGAGTAGGTATTGTTATACATAACACTAACTACTCTGAAAGTAAGAAAGAGTGGACAGAATTAAGGATACTTGTGGTCTTTCTGGAAAAAAAAAATTCTGAAGAAAATAAAATAATTTTGGTGAATACAAAGCAAAGGTCACTCTTACACATCATCTACTCCAGCTTAATCACTCGGTTGACAACATAATTTAGTTAGCAATTCACACATAATCAAACACGACCCCAGGCAATGTCAGTCACATTCAGAAACAGCATGACATTCAGGTCACTGTTCTCCCATGACAGGTCAAGGACCAGGTGCATTATGCATTGATTAACATCTTCATTAAGAAAAATATATAATGGTTTGGAGTTCAATATGTCTCTTGTCATTAAAATTTCCTTTGAAAGCGTATTTATAAAATGTTTTGGATTTTATAATACTATCATGCTTACTTCTCAAAGAATGATCTAGGAAGCTAGTAGAAAATTTCAATTCAGTTTTTAAGAGTTTGGGAAGATCTAACGTATGCTATATCTGCACCTGACCTATTTTGACCTAAAATGACAGGTCATCAGCTTCCCCTGACTAATGACCCCAGGACGATAGGTCTCCCATTAGTTTTTGATAGGTTAGTGCATTAATTAGAGCTGAAGTTATAAGTGTAAAACAATAACAGCAACTCCTGGAAGATTAGCATTTGACTTGTCCTTTAATCCATTAGGAGGCAGAAGCAGCAAGAAACTTAAATGTTATAGAATGGAAAAGCCAATGAAGTCTTTACACTTAATTTTTTACATTTCAACAAATAATATGGTATACATTATATATATATCCACTTATTACTGAACATTTTCAGACCCCAAAAATGATCATAAAATGTTATGAAGTCTTTGCTGAAATGATAGTCTGACATACTCTTATAAAACAATAGTAAAAGTAAATCAATCTTCTAATTCTTGTTCCAAACAAAGCAGAACTTTTACAGTGACATTCAGAAATGATTAATATATGCACTAAAGCACTAAACTCTATTGTCAATACTGCTAACGCATTTCTCAGGTGGTTAAAACCGGACGTGACCTTCACTGTTGTAAGGTGCTGGTTGGTCCACAGTCTGGGAGACCTCTCGCCCTTTATTTGCTTGGCCCTTAACTGATAAAAGTACCTAAATTGCCCTTTATGAAGTTAATGGAAATGTAGGGATTTTTAGGGATTTTTTTTCATTTTCAAAGAATTTTTTTTATACATATGAATTCTGAAGTTTTGTTGCTCCATGTGGTAAAATTGCTCGGAAGATAATCTAAAACATTCCTTGGATGCTAAATCTTCCTAATTCTCTATTACTGATTGCCAACTTCAAAACTTAAAAAAAAAATGACCATAAGACATAGTTTCTCACTAAAATGGAGATACAGTCATACTCTGTATAAAGCTTAAAATATTTCATAATTATAGCAAAAACTATTTTGCTACTTTTCAATGATGCCACAAGTTTTTTTTTTTTTGCTTCTCTTAAACTGCTGATGACAAGATCCCAATCTGAAGGGTTTACAATATAATATCCCGAAAATTTTGCTCTTCGTACATAAGTGATAATCTTTGTAGTTATAGAGTTAGTCAGTAGTAACAGTCTATATGGGAGAGATACAACTAAGAGAACATTTATATTATTGATATCTTCACCTGCACTGTCTATTAACATTAAAGTCAGATATGATATGGTTATATCTGGCAGAAGAAAAGAATTATAAGAGGCTGCTGATAGCAGGTGAAGCTGACAATTTTTATTTCTATAATGGGCAAATAATTTATGCAAGTATGTGCATGCAGCATTCCATTGGAAATCTACACTTCACTTGCTCTGAAGCAGATACAAAAAAGGGAGTTGATAATGTGCTTAGCATAACAAAAAAAAAGTACATTTAAATGAATTTTCATCAGAATTGCAAATATAATTTTTGGTATTCTATGTTAATGGGGGTATACAGTATACTTATTTTGAAATTAATATGGACAATTTATAAGGAAAGCTATTAAACCTACATCTAAAACTTTTTTTTGATCTCTATGTTAAAGATGAGACTATTTATACTTTAATGTTAGGATACTGCAATACATACCCATTATATTTGCTCCCATAAAACTGAGAGACACACACACTGCTAGATCTCGGACCTTCTATCATTTAGTAAAGTTAAACATGGAGAAAAAAAATATCTGCTAGCACCTTGATACCAACTCTTGCCTTTGTACTCTACACTTCTATCAGATGAAATCATGCTTGAACACTAAAAGAAGATGGAAGTTCTTGAGGAGTAATTTTTTACATATCACATGACAAGATATTCTCTTCACAGTCATATAATGTAAAGGGAAATATATATATATATTATATATATATATATATATATATATATATATATATATATATATATATATATATATATATATATATATATATATATAGCAGGATCAGCATATTCTATTTTATGGCTTGTAACAGCATTCAAACCATATTATTTGCCCCTTTCTCCAAGCCAAGATAAGCAGTCTGACTGACACTGAAAACAAAATAGGATGCAAGTCTAATCTTAGCTACAGTTATCTGTAATTTCACTACAGATATATAAAAAAGCATATATTGTTTTCTTACATTAGAAGAATAATGGCATTCACTTACAACAAACACTTAAAAGTGGTTTTAGCAGAGTGCTGTAGTAACTTTACACTATTCATTAATTGCTTCTCGAAGAGTTCTGTCCCATAATTTTAAAATCCACATAGAAAAGTCTTCCATTACATCGTGAAATCCTACAGAAAAAAATAAAGAAGTGTAATCTGAAGTCCATTACTCTTCCCACATGTAAACACTTTCTCCAGCAACCAGTAGAAACTCTGACAACAAGTATAAGATCAGAAAAACAATACCATACATTAATTTACATATACAATGAATGGCTAAGAATACTTAAATATCCATATGGAATAACACCAGTTTTTGTTTTTACATAATCTTAAATAATATATAGTTGAAAATCATGGACTCAAGATGACAATTACAACAGTACATATATAGCACATCATAAATTCATTATTTACATCATATTAGATTACTTATTATTACCAGTATTGAAATTCACTCTCAAATGCAGTTTTCCCAAAGCATTCTGAATATTGTACAAAGTGTTCATCCATGTCTATGCAAAGTTCCATGTCTATGCAAAGTTCCATGACTAGCAAAAAAAAAAAAAAAAAAAATATGGATGTATACAGTATATAAGAATTGAGGGAACTCGTTATCTGTAGGGACCAGTTTCCAGAAGATTTTACAGGAAACGGTAGTTTTAAAATAATCCTCAACCACTTGACTAAATTCAGCTCTCATATGATCATGCAAAATCATTACCATAAAGAGATTAGACCTTCCAGAGCATTACTTCTTAGTAACTTGAACTACATATGATTATATTTATGAAAAAAATAGTTACTGCACTAATTTATATTATAAAACAAACTGCTGTATCTAATATCATGTCATAATAATTAATTCCTAACTGAAAATATCCATTCCAACTTGAGATAAGGAGTTACCTATACTGTATATACAAAAAGCAGTAACAACAATCTACTGCAACCAGTATTACCATACTAGAACATCTCATCACAGCTGAGGTCATCTGACCCTAATACTGTAGTTATATATTCATATACATGTATAAAGATATCTAACTCAGTCATCAGTCATGCCATTCAGTGAGTCACCACAACAGAAAACAGCAGATAATCCTTATAATTAAGGATAATTCTTAAAATTATAACAACAGATCTTGTCTTGTTTTATTATCTGTTGCAAAGCCCGTGATATGCTGTCTTTCAAAGAGGTGTTCAAACACCTCTCTCCTGCAAGACAAGCTGATATATTTCGTTTAATAATCATCTGCCACTGGAGAAAAGAATGGATTGTATGAAATATTTAGATCACGCAATATACTCTCATTCAAGTAAAGATGTTTTCATAGACTGAAATGATAAAACGTAAAGCAGCTGTGTTCAATTACACTGCAAAAGGAAGCGTTTTTCCCATTTAGACAACTAGAAACGTAGATGAAAAGAAAGCTACCTACGAATCAGTATGTTAAAAGTACCCTTCTGTCAGTCAAGATATAGAAAATACAATACTTAGTATCTTCTTGCTCTTTTGCAATAACCGTAGCAATATACTTAGTACACCTATCGAGCTTATCATCGAACCGTATGTAAAGATTAGAAGTAATAAGAATGAATAAGCTAAAGTTTTCCCTCATAATTTTCCTTTTATGTTAGGCATCAAATATATTAGAAACTAACGTACCAAAGATATTTTCCCTTTTCAAAGCAAAATCCTCTGAATAGAGTTTGTAATTATGAGTCTCGTATTGCGAGATAACATTTATTTAGTGGCCACTGAGCCAGAATGAAGATATTACATCAAGTTATTTTTGTTAGTCTTGACAAGGGGCTTATTTTTTTCTCTTCAAAACGGTACATACATTAATGCCAGCAAAGCCTCAAACATATCTCCGGAATCTGTAAACATGGGAGTCAGAGAAGTTTCAGACCAGGCTTTGCATGATATTCAAATTTAATAAATTTCTTATGGTTAGCATAACTTAGTTGGCTATTGCTACCATACATTACTGCAGATTTTAATGTTTCTATTCAGATTTAAACAATCAAAGCCCCCAATGCTTTTCTGATACTGAATAAGCTGTTTTCAGAATAAAAACTGGAACTTCACATGTAAAGATAGGAGACTTGTTTCCTGATGAACTGCACCTTCTGGTTACATGTATTATAAGAATATCACACAATATTTACACAGTGATCAGGAAATGTGGTAACAGAGATAGTTCTTTCTAATTTAAAAAATGTGTTCCTATTCACATCTTCTTGAGGCATTACACATCCTCCACAACTAGTGTAGATAAAAATGCTCTTTAGAAACTTAAAATTTTTCTCCATGGTAATCACAATAATGATCAATAGGACATTTAAAATGTAGTAAGACATAAGGAAAACACTATTCCATACTAATGACTCGATATTTCTTCCACGCATCATCACTACTGCAGTAGACGCAACTATCACAAGGTAAGCATTCTAGTGTTGCAAATATGTGCCAACACTAGTAAGGTAAACACTGCCAAGGAGGGTATCCCTAAACCTCCGGCTCCTCCGCACAACTTAATCTCTTGTTCCTGAAATTAAAAATTTTGTTAGCATCACCCATAAAACGACACAAAACTTAGGAAATGTTGATATTTTGAGTAAATAAGTTTTAAATATTTAAATCAATGACCATCTACACAAATGACGGCAAATATATATACATGATTTGTATGCACTACTTCATCTTGGTCAAAGTTATATAAATATCTAATATTCATATAATATCGTCATGCTGTACTACCACATTAACTATAAAACTATAATAGTCAGTGGAGCACATGTAAGAACTAACAAATGGAGAACTTTTAACTCGTTCAGGGTTCTGTATCCATTTTTTTTTTATTACATTCTAAGAATATTTCCCTTGCCAAACTGGTCTACTTGAAAGCTTGGAAGAGAAATGTATATATATATATTATATATATATATATATATATATATATATATATATATATATATATATATATATATATATAAAACCTTGCCTTTTCTCTTCTCAAATTATATAATTTTCGCTTTTACACTGGTATTTATTAAGTCGTTAACTTACGACATGTGTGACTTACACTTACGATCATGACCTTGATATAATTATCATCATTATGCAGTTGATGCTGCTGCTGCAGTAATAATAATAACACTAACAACAACAACTACAGCAATTACTATTATTATTATAGAGAACAAATATAATAATACTATAAAGGTTAAAAAAGACCAAACCATTTGATCCAAAGATGATAAACTGTCAGTACTCACTAAACTATACAAGGGGTCTCCGATTTACGATGTTCCGCCATTATGACAGAGGCCAATAAATAATTAATAAATTATTAAAAAATAAATTTTTCAACCTACTTAGGTTGTGTGGTAAATTGAAACTGCTAGCGCTGAACAGTTAGTGAGCGTGGGAGACGAATACACAGCTAGCAGCACAGCTGTATTCGTATACATAAAGTTAATGACTTTATTTATTAATGTATTTGATTATATGGAATTTATTTACAAAATTACCTAACACGTAGTCATAAATACGATTTTATGCGAAATAGTTTCTCGAGTGTTATGAAAGAATACATTGTCATGCAGCATTAAAAGAAGAATAAGAACCACTGATCAATTTACTCTCGCTCTCGCCCGCCATTTTCTTATTGTCCTCATCTGCTCTCTCGTTGGTTTCGCTCATTATTGACCTTACTATGGTTCCCAAGCGTAGTGGTGATATTTCTAATGGCAGTGCTGCGAAGAAAAAAAAGCCATCACCATGGAAATTAAAACTGAAATAGTAAAACTCGCGGAAAAGGAGAAAAACTCTATGATCATTGGCCTCTCACTGGGAGAAGCCCATTCAAACGTGGTGACGATCATTAAGGATAGAGACAGCATTCTTGAACATGTGAAAGGTTCAACTCCTGTGATGTCCACTGCGACTAATGATCGAGATGGAGAGATTGCTAGTGCTTTGGCTTGATGACCAGCATCAACAGTGTATCCCAGTGAGACTCATGTTGATACAGGAAAAGGGTGAAGGATTGTCTGATGCCGTAAAAAGTGCAAATGGGGAAGGGAGTGAAAGTGAAGAGTTTGTGGCCAGTAGGGATTGGTTAAATCGTTTTAAGAGTCGTGCTGATTTGCACTTCCCTGTTACAGCCAATGGAGCAGGGAGTCATTGCCTCTTTCAAGGCCTACTACCTCTGAAGAACAATCACTATGGCTCTCAGGGCAACTGAAAAGGACAAGAACAGACGGAGTTGTGGAAGTTGTACAGTATTCTTCAGGCTGTTAAGAATATTGCTGATTCTTGGGAGGAAGTTTAGACGAACTTGAATGGGGTAGGGAAGAAACTGTGCCCCCAGTTTATGAATGACTTCTAAGGCTTTGAGGACACCGTTGAGGCTGTCACCAAGAATGCAGCTGCCCTGAGTAAGGAGCTCAAGTTAGAGGTGGAGCCTGATGATCTAAATGAGCTGCTGGAATGTCATGGAGATGGAGTTACCTGCAGAGGACCTCATTCAACTGGAGAAGCAGATAGTTGAAGAGGATGAAGAAATACCAAGCCCAGAGCCTAAGAGATTCACAACCAGGGAATTGGAAGAACTGTTTGCCCTGATAGAGGAAGGGTTGGCAAAGCTCGAGGCTCAGGACCCCAACACTGCTAGGTACACTAAGGTTGCCAGAGTGATCACTGATTCCCTGCAGAAATTTGGGAGGTGAAGAAGAGGACATCCTTATAGACTCGCATTTACTAATTCTTCATAAAGGCAGATTCCCCAGCTACACATTCTGTACACTCTACCTCAGGTGCCTCTAGACTCACCCGCCCAGATACCTCCAGCATCTGCTGCTGGTTCATTTGCCTCTCCAGACTCGCCTGCTCCAGTCTCTTCAGCACCTGCCTCTCCAGCTTCATTGTACTTATGAGCCTGTTTGTCTCTCTCTCCCTTGCAATGCCCCCCTTCCAGTGTGAAAACCGACCACATAAAGTAATGGTAAGCAATACTGTATAGTGTACTTTTACTGCTTTTGTGTCTTAGATTGCAAAAAGAAAAGGTAAGCAATGAAGCATAGTGTAGTTTTACTATTTTTATGACTTAGATTATTTTTCTATATTTTAGAGTATATATTTTTAACACTGGTGGGATTTAGGTGTTTTCCAACTTATGATGATTTTCGGATTAAGACAGCTGTCAGGAATAGAAGCCTGTCGTAAATCGGAGACCCCCTATGCTCCCATATTCTGTTTTCTTTTGAATAATGGTTCAACTTATGACATAATTGGCTTATGACGGATGGTCAGAATCAATTGATGTTTTAAGTTAACAGCTATATGTAATAGTCGGGTAAAATAATACTTGACTAATGTCTATTCATGGGATTTTACTATAGTCAGCAAAAAGTATTGAGCATCCATGAAATAAAAACTCACCGAAAAACAATTAGAAAAAAAAAGTACAATTTTGTATAAAACTGCTCACTCAGATTCCTGCTGAGCTCAAGTTAGCCCATCAGTCATGATACTCTGAACAGCTCTTCACTGAGAAATTCATCCACGTAGAGTCTCGAGAAAAGTGTTACCTCTCATTGGCTTGCTAGGCCTATCATGGGAAGGGGTAGAGTCTGCTGATAAGTACCTTCCTGACGCAGCTTTCCAAGGTTGCAGATTGCTGATACCAAATTCAAGCAAAATGTAAGGCAGGAGCAAGTCATCACATCTCTACAAGGTCACACAGACTCTTATGCAGGTAGGATATCAGCCCCAGCGTTATAAAACTAAATGTTTAAATATGTACTATAATGTATAATAATTTAAATGCATAATAATCTCAAGAATACTTCAGTATGTATTATGCATTTGCACAGTACATAAATAATTACCTAAAAACAATTATATAATATGTGTAGTACACAAAAATCACCTTAGACAAAAAAGTGCAACATCACAAATATTGAAAGTTAAAATAGAAAATATCTAAAATCAATTAAAAGCTTTAATCAGGAAGCTTTTAATTATATATATATATATATATATATATATATATATATATATATATATATATATATATATATATATATATATATATATATATATATATATATATATATATATATATATACATACAGTGATCCCTCGTTTATCGCGGGGGTTTGCTTCCGGGACCACCCACAATAGGTGAAAGTCAGCAAACTAGCAGCACCATGTTTATCATAGGTATTTTACATTTATTTTTACCTTTACTGTATAAACACTCCCTGCACTGTTAACAACTCACCCTCTACTTTATTGATAACAGCACGCAAGCGTAAATTTATATGAGTGTGACAGGTAAGTTTACCATAAATAACAGTGCGCAAGCGTAATGCTATATGAATGTGATAGATAAGCTTACAGTGAAAGACGTGATGATGACGTTTACATACTGCACAGCCAATGGCGGCTGACAGCCGAGAAATTTCTTCCTTTCTTCAGCATATCTAACAGTCTTACCTTATCTGCTATGGTCAACGTCTTCCTTTGCCGCTTAGGCTCACTACCAGAAGCCTTAGAAGATGAAAGACGCTTGGGCGGCATTGCAGGGGTTGAAATACACAAGCACAACGTATTAAGAGGCACAACGCGAACAGCGCACACGTGAGTAACTGAATGGGTGAGGCGAGACAATGGAAGATGCTGGGAGAATGAAGCTTCAATCAAAAAGCCAATCAGACCCCAGGATACCGAACATACAGAACACAATTCTGTGATTCGTCGTCTGCCACCCATCAGCCAATAGCATCCCGTGTACTATCTCACGCAGGTATGACCCTTTGCGTTTTCCAAGACGCCGATACCGGTATCGTATTTTATATGGTGCAAAACTGAGAGTTACATATTTAAAAATATGTTTTTTACTATTTTTTATTATTCTTAGGCTAGGAAATACTATTGTTCATCAACAAAATAATGAAAATTTTAATATGTACTATCTCACGTAGGTGCGACCCTTTGCGTTTTCCAAGAAGCCGATACCAGTATCGTATTTTATATGATACAATACTGTGAGTTACATGTTTAAATTTATGTTTTTTACTGTTTTATTATTCTTTGGCTAGGAAATCCTTTTTTTTATCAACAAAATGAAAATACTGGAAATTTTAATATTTCCATATATCGTGGATTCCCGTGATATACCCAGAAAAAAGGTGATATAAAATACATATGCTCACCATAAAAACCTGCGATTCACTGAATTCGCAGAAGGTGAATCGCGATATAGTGAGCGATTACTGTATGTATATATATATATATATATATATATATATATATATATATATATATATATATATATATATATATATATATATATATATATATATATATATATATATATACATTAACTCCTCGTTTATTGCGGGGGTTCGGTTCCGGGACTGGCCGTGATAGTTGAAAGTAGGAGCACCATATTAAAAAGAAAAAAAATTTTTTTTTGAAGATTATAAAAGATGTGTAATGAATATCCAATTCTCTGCTGGGTTTTAATATACCTCTGCATTACTTTCATGATGTCCATTCCAAAAATTCTCCTTAGATATTATTATTATTGGCGACAATAATTTTCCTTTGATGATGATTGTGTAGATTATTATGATTATTATTATTATGAATTTGTCATTAAGCCATTATTATTACAATAAATAATGTAGTTGCTGTTTGCTATCAAACAGCAAACAAACATTTGATATAAGATCGTCAGGGAAATAGCATATATATATATATATATATATATATATATATATATATATATATATATATATATATATATATATATATATATATATATATATATATATATATATATATATATATATATATATATATATATATATATATATTATTTCATTTAAGTTTCCCATGAATACAGTATGATATACGTTTTCTTTGAACGAATTGTATACATTTTCTTTTTCTCTCAGCTGATACTATTTATGTTAAGATTTTGTGCAGATAGATAGAATAATGTTTAGAACCAAGGAATATTAATAATACTATAATCTTAACAATTATATAAACCCCAAACAAAGCGAGAGAGAGAGAGAGAGAGAGAGAGAGAGAGAGAGAGAGAGAGAGAGAGAGAGAGAGAGAGAGAGAGAGAGAGAGAGAGAGAGAGAGATCTAATAATAAACTTCCCTCCATTTTAAATTCACTCTGTCTTAATTTCCTGATGGAACTTTAAAAGGATGCATCTCTCTCGCTCTCTCTCCAACATTCTATTCTACTCAACCCCCCAAACTCCCTTTGTCCCAGCCAACTAGGGAGGGGCACTGTACACTTTTCTTAAAGTAAAGTAACCAACAGACGTACAAACAATGATAAGCCCTTAATAATAATAATAATAATAATAATAATAATAATAATAATCTCCACAATCATCATCAAAAGAAAATTATTGTCGCCAATAATAATAATAATAATAATAAGTTTAGGGAGAATTTTTGGGACAGACATCATGAAAGTAATGCAGAGGTATATTAAAACCCATCAGAGAATTGGATATTAATTACACATCTTTTATAATCCCTTCACATCTGACAGGTCATTACACTCTCCATCTCTAGTTTCTCTTTACGTATTCTTCGTGCCCAGGCCTGATAAAGGCTGTTTTATTTTATTGTTTTTTGGCCCGTCCTGGTGTCACAATAATAAAAAAAAATATATATATATATATATATATATATATATATATATATATATATATATATATATATATATATATATATATATATACAGTGTTACCTCACTTATCGCGGTAGTTCGGTTCCAGGACCCGGCGCGAACCAGGAAATCCGCGGAGTAGGATCAGCCTATATGTACATAGATATTTTAATGTATTTTTACGTTTACACTATAAACCCTCCCTGTACTGTTAAAAAAACACCCTTTACATTATAAATAACAGCAAGCAACGTAATTTTTTTTATGAAAGTGATAGGAAAACTTACCATGAATGAGGTGATGATGACTTGACATACATAGGTTCCATATTTTACAATAATTTTTATGTTTACGTAAAATAGCGGCCGACATCCACAAACTTTTTTCCTTCTTTCAACATATCTAAGAGTTTCACTTTATCTACAATGGTTAACATTTTCCTTTGCCGCTTAGGCTCACTACAAGAAGCCTTAGAAGATGGAGGATGCTTGGGAGGCATTGCAAAGGTTAAAATATGCGAGTAAAAAAATCACAAGCAAAACATATTAATAATAATAAGCACAACATGAATGGCGCACACGAGTGAGGCGAGACAATGGAAGATGGTGGAAGCCTTTGTCCGAAACGCTGATAGCGGTATCGTATTTTACATGTTGCAATACTGTTAGTATTTATGTTTTTTACTATTTTTTACTGTTATATTATTCTTAGGCTAAGAAATACATTTTTTTTTATCAATAAAATCATGAAACTACTGGAAATATAAATATATGTGCTAGCTCACGTAGCTTCGACCCCAATACAATGTACGCTATCGAACACAAGCAAAACGTTTAATAAGCACAACGTGAACGGCGCACACGTGAGTTAGACTGAACGAGTCTTTGTCCAAAACGCTGATAGAGGTATCGTATTTTACATGTTGCAATACTGTTAGTATTTATGTTTTTTACTATTTTTTACTGTTTTATTATTCTTAGGCTAATAAATACGTTTTTTTTTATCAATAAAATCACGAAACTACTGGAAATATAAATAAATATATATGCTAGCTCATGTAGCTGCAACCCCAATACATTGTACGCTATCGAACACTATTTCGTATGATGCAATACTGTGAGTTCTACTGTACCTACGTATATCATTCAGTTATTAGTACAATGTATATTAATTTAAAATTCATCCACTTATTTGATGATTGTACAAAATCTATTGTATTTATTCATTGTAATTTGGACCAAATATTCCTTTTGTAAAGATTATACTGTACTTTTCAAAAGAGGTGGTCAATAAACGTATCTATCTATCTACATTTATGTTTTTTACTATTTTTTACCGTTTTATTATTCGTAGGCTGGGAAATAATTTTTTTTTATCAGTTAGATAATGAAATATGTTTTTTTTTCAATAAAAAAAAATGAAAATACTGAGAATTTTTTTGTTTTAATATTTTAATATTTTTGCATATACCCATGAAATAACATAATAATTTATCTAAAAAAGAAAACGCAATAAAGTGAGAAAGAGAACCAAGAAACGCGAATAACCGGGGTAACACTGTATATATATATATATATATATATATATATATATATATATATATATATATATATATATATATATATATATATATATAATAATAATAATAATAATAATAATAATAATAATAATAATATGTATTGGGCCACAGTAATCCTCAATGCACTGAATTTGCGATAGCTAAACCGCGATATAGCGAGGGATTACTGTATATATATATATATATATATATATATATATATATATATATATATATATATATATATATATATATTTATATATATATATATATATAATATTTTTTTCTTTATTTACAATATTTTTTTTCTAATTTTGCACTTTTTTTATTTTTAGGCAATTTTTAACAAAACTAAAAATTTTCAAGCTTCTAAATTATTTTATACATTATTTTGTATAGTTTAACATTTATTTTTATAAGATTTTGCACTTATCATTGTTTTATAGAAGATTTTTATGTACTGTGCAAGTGTTTGGGACATACTATAAATACTGTATACTTAAGATTATTAACATTTTAAATTACTTTATTCATTATTTTACATATACAGTATATGAATATTCAATTTTATGCAATTTTGCACTTACTGTATCTTAGGTGGTGATTTATTTTTTGGGTGTTTAATATTTTTTGCTGACTGATGTAAAGTTACATAAACAAACGTCAGTTGAATATTATATTTCCCTATTATTACCAGTAGTTATCAAATTACAGCATCAAGCGGTTATGACCGACCAGTCATAAGCCAGTTTTGTCGTAAGCTGAACTGTTATGCAAAGGAAAAATGACTATGAGAGTCTAGTGTATAAAAAACGGTATATCATCTTTAGGTCTGTCATACAATATTATATTAAAATAAAATGCAGTATAATATCCATTCTATTTAATTTACATACATAGATGATGTGTAATATAACTAGTTTTTCAAGTAGACGCAGTCTTGCCTTAGTAACATATTCGGTCCTAGAATCCGAGGGTGGGTATCTATCCACATTTCACAAAAATATTCTGATACCGAGCTGATTAAATGCCTTAATATAATGATCAGATTCTGGAGACTGATTTGAGGGGCAAAATTATGATTATATTAAATGAAAAATTACTTAAAATACCATATAACTCAGCTACCAAAACAGAAGAGCTCACATTCAGAGACATTCATAAATTTCAGTATACCAGTTTACCTCTATAAAATGCTCCAGAGAATGATCAGCTATATGATCCCTCATTGGGAAGGAGAAAGCAATATGTTTTGGTTTATTCATGCTCACATTCATACGGGTGCATAAATACAATAGTAATAACAACAACTGCTATTATCTTTAACGTATGATATACACTATTATTCTATAGAAAACTTACATGATAACACTGTGAATAGTTTGTCATGTTCAAAGGTTTTCACAGCTTAAAAAAACCTGAAATATGTCCTAATTAAAAAAAAAAAGAGTTAGGGCAAAGATTCTTGTAGGAGCCTTCAAATGACTATGGGATGAAGACCTACACAAGCATTCTATATTGTCATTAGCTCTAATGGTAGGTCAAAATGTGATTTCTTTATAAAATACTGGTCCTTTTTTTGAAAAGACCAAGTTTTGTTTAGCATTCACTGAATTCTACTGGGTGGAGCAAGGGTATAATGAAGCTCATAATAAAAAAAAGTTAAATGGAAAGATTCAACTACAAGACACTCTGAATTTAAAGATACCTCAGTGTGCTGATATGGACAAAATGAAGCGGGGAGGGGAACTAGGATCACAAACATTTAGTTACATAAAAGATCAGCTCTAGATTAAACTAGGGAGGTGAATGAAATGAAATTCTTGAAGGGTCTGATGCAGACTGAAATGGACAGATAGGGTATGTCAAGTATGAGATGAAAGAATAAGACTTATCACATGACTGAAGTTTAGAGCATGTACAGTAGAAAATCTTGAAACAGAGAAGGATAGTATTAAAATATACAGAAGAAATGTTCATCATTACAAGAGTAACTGCTGAGTAACTTCATGTCAGGCACAATGTAGAGTAATATATGATCTGATAATATATCACCATGAAAGCATTAAGATGTATCTGATAATGGTAATGTTTCTATATTTTGCATCTGGAAACTATATATTCTATACTTTATTTTAATGTTTATTGTTTGTATTTGCAGGAAACAATGCACACAAGAGATATTCAGCAAATGACTACAGATGGAAATGGAGGTAATCAAATTTAGAAGATATCACTAGAAGTGAACATATACAATGCAAACAAGGTTAAGTACCAATGTGTTATTACAATATGTCTATTCTTTAAGAAATGTTAATAATTAAAGTTAATATGTAGTTTGGACATACAGAAAGAATGAGTGATGAACGACTAGCAAACAGAATTCGGAGTGCACAAGTAATTAGAGAAAGGGCAAAAGGAAGACCTACATTGAAATGGATGGATGGGGTGAAAAAAGCATTGGATGCACGTGGTACAGCACTGAAACAGGGAAGAGTGACTGCAAGAGAAAAGATTGTGTATAGATGATGCAGGCCAAAGGAGTTTTTTGCACCTGCTAGGTCAGTAAACTGGGATGGGTGGGTGTGGTTACCATGTGATGAAGCAGTGATGGTAAACCAGCTATGGCTGTCAGGCCTCATGGCAGATGATCCTTGCCCACCCATCCTGTGGTTGACCCAAGCAAGATGATGAAGGGAACTGTAGCAACCCTTTATCCCCAAAAAGCTAAGAGGAATGATCGAGGTACGTTTGACTTGTGGTGAATGTGTGTTCTTTGGCTCAGCTACCCTTTACAAGGGGGAATATGGCTACTGTATATAAAAAAAAATCTTTGCTGTATGTGTTCCATTGTATATGAAAGAGTATACTGTTAGTTCGTGTGTTAAAATATTATTTTACTAATCCAAATATTAAGGATAAAGAAACCTTGTAGTATTTGTGATATGGCTGCCTTAACTTTTGACAGAAGACCGTACATAACTTCATTTGGATGTAAGTTGCTTGAGGATATGTACAGGTATGTGCCCATATTCTAGCATACTATCAGCTTTTCTTACTACACTTCAGAAAGTGAATATCAAGGCAAGCCACTGATTTTTAGGAATACAGGTGGAGAATATGATGACAAACAATATGCAGATAGCTAGATATTTAAAACCAAGCCTTTGGTAACTGTGCCCCTGCTACTAGATGTCTACACTGTAGTAAGAGGCACAGAATAAAAGTCAGAAGTATTTTGGGTGTTTAAGACATCTGTGTTAAACTGAAAACTGTTGATGTTGTGTGTGGCATGAGTTAGGTGCTGCTGCTGGGGGATGAGGTAAGAGTGTGGATGGGGGTGTACTTGGGGGAGGTAGTGGTAAAAGGATGTGATGGTGGTGTGGGTGTTAGGGATGTTGGTGGTGTGAGAAAGATGGGAAGATTGGGGGATGGGGTGCAGAAGTCGAGGATGGATTATAAGGAGAGAGTGGAAAGAATTGTGAGCAGGTTCAAATGTCTGAGTGGTGTTTCATATTGGCAACTGTCGTATGGGTGATATTTGTACATTTTCTGCATAAGATGCAGAAAACTGAGCCCTCACTGTGTTGGCCTGCAGTGATACTTGTGGAACATGTTGGACATATGTGTTTGTAGTTGGGTACTGGATTGATCTTGATGTTTCTGGCTAAGGAAAAAGTCTTCATCAAATGACCCCCACCCAGGTTGTTGTTGCCTTTCGAAGCCCCTGAGTCCCTGAGAAAGGCCACTACCGATCAAAGGCTTTTCAGTAGAGATCTCAAGGATTTCATGTTGTGTTCTTGGCGTATGTAACTGTAAGCAGTGCTATCTTCCATATTGTATTTGATTGTATTCCGTGATGTATTTCATCCTGGACAGGCTTCATTGACGGAGTTGTCCAGCCTCCTCAGATAGCTCAGAAGGGCTGGGTGGTGCCCAAATTGTAGCCTGGCTAGGTGGACTCTGTCTTTACAGAGAAGGGAGGATTTGGAAAAATGGATGTTGGGATGTTGTGCACACAGCTGCGCATTGTCACTAATTGGCTGAATAGAATGGCGAGTTAACGGATTATGGATATGTTTACTTATATTGGTTTGGGGGTTGGGAGGATAATGAGAGCATTTGTGCGATATCTTGTGCTAGGTGTTGTTTTAATGATAAATGTTCCTTGGAGTGTGTGGGTGTTTTGCCATGTAGTGCTGGGGGTGGAATTAGATTGTGGAGGTTGCAGTGGTTATATGTGTGCCTCTCATGTCCAAAAGGTCTTTGACTGTTAGGACTTTGGTTTTTGGTGTAGGTGGTCTTTAAGTGATATAGCTGTGCAGCCTGTGATTATATTTACCGCTTTGTTCTGCATAGTCTGTAGGGTGTTGTGGTGTGGTTAAAAATCCCAAACCGGGCTTGTATATTCCATCCCTGAACTTATATATTGTCTGTATAATGTTGTGGTATTTTTTGTCCAAATATTGTATGGTCCAGTGAACAGAGCATTAAGTCTTGATGTCGGTTATATTTGATCTTTGCGATATGTTATTCCAATGATATGAGATATCATAAGTTATGCCAAAGATTTTATGTGTATATATGTGTGTGCTAAGGGGATATTGTTTATGATGGGGTGTGAAGTGCAACTGTGTTCTTCAGTCCAGTTTGTGAGGAGAGTAAATGTGGCTTTTGCTGAGAAGTCTGTTTGTGGTGAATTGTTCATGTAGTATGTAGAGGTAGGGCTGCAGCTGTGTTCACGTTTTGACATGTACTTGTAAGTGTTATGTTGTCTTTGTAAAAAAATATGTGTACTTGAGGTGTTTGTGGAGTTGGTAGACTGTGCATGTATAGGTTTAGGAGTTTGAGTGATAAAAAAGGATCTTTGAGGGATTCCGTTTGTGATATTTCTAATGTTTTACAATTAAACAGCATATGATACACTGGTAAACCTGCCTGCGAGATAGTTGGCCAGCAATCTTTGTTAGTTGCAAATACAGTATATGACTGAAATTTATTTTGTTAGGTTATGGACTGAATGGCATCAAAGGCTTTACTTATGTCATATGTGATAAGAAGCGTGCTATGTTATGGTCAGTTTAATTGCGGTCATCATAAATTCTTTCCGTCAGGTCTGTAAGAAAGGTGTTTATGAAGTGTAATGCACTGATGCTGTGTGGTGACGAGGCTAAGGAATGCTAGGTGTAATTTCTTGCAATATTAGTCATTAAGTCTCTTAGGAGGGAGTACAAAGTAGTGTAATGGGACAATGTGAAGAGGGTAGCATGGGATTTTGTTAGGTTTGTGGATAATAATAATGACGCCATGCTCCCAGATGTTGGTTATTGTGTTGTGCGAGTGCTTGTAAGCCATTTAGTCCCAGATGTCAATAGCGTTTATTGGTTATATTTTCAGCGCCACAGACAGATTATTGCTTGAGATGGTTGATGATGAGTTTTGTTTGATGACTGGTGAAAGGTGCATAGTCTGGGTCTATAGGGAACAATAACTTTAGTCTGATGATCCACCGGTTGTCATGGTGGGGATGAAGATGTCTAACTTGAGAGAAAAGGTTGATGAAGGATTTTGTCTGTTGCTTGCTGGGGGTATAGTGTTTGTTGTTGTGATGGCAGCATGTGATTTTGTTGTGTTACTGTTGGATAATGTAATGCTGTTTAGTGTTTTGTAGAGTTTGTTGTCATTTCTATTATGATCAAGCATTTGCAGTTAATTATTCCACTTCAGTGTTTGTTGTGATAGTATTTTATTTATTTGTGTGCTAATTGCTTGTATTTATTATGTAGTGTCCTGTGTGTGCGAGGTGTTGAAGAGTATTTCAGTGTGAGGTGTGGTCTGATGAAGTTTAGAATTTCTTGTGTAAACTTGGGATTGGTTCTTTTTCTGTTACCTCTAAATATATATTTTTTGTCTGCGTTTAGAAAAGGAGTGTATAGGATCATTTATGTTTGTGATAAGAATACTGTTTAGAGTTTTGAATTGTTGTTCTGTTGCATTAGTGAAAGCTACCCAGTTGGGTTTTTTGTTATTGGTTTATGTGTTTGCAGTCAGCTGGGGTGGTTCTTGTTTCGGTGGTGATGATGATAGTCAGAACTTCGGATTTTGACCAACCACCCTCCATGCTGTCGTAGGGGCGAAATTTTGTGCATAGATAATGATGTCTCGGGATCATGGTGGGAAGTGGGCTTGTTGGGGAATTTTTGTCTTGATGAACGTTATTTAGCATGAAAACGTTTTCTGTTTGGTTTTGTATTACCAGCCGTCTGTCCTATGATATCTAGGGATGATGGTAGGAAGTGGGCTTGTTGGGGAATATGTCTTGAACGTTATGTAGCATGAAAATATTTTGTTTGGATTTGTATTACCAGCCGTCTGTCCATGTCTGAGTTATCAACAAATCATGCAGTCGTCTTAGGATCAAGTCACCACCCAGGATAATATTTGGAGTGATGCTGACGTACTGTAATGGTGAGGTGTACTTTGTTTTGTCCTGAAGGTTTTTTTTTGGTGAAGGATGTGTGTATTCTTGATAATAACGTCTGATACGTTTCACTATGGACTTTAATTTATTGTATTTCCGCGATAGTGTCATTTGAGGGAAGGAGGAATTATTGTGTGCAATGGAATTGTATCCGAGGGGCAACGAGACCACTGCTCCCAATTTAATGGTGATGAACGTATGGGATTTAGGTGTTAAGTATTCGGGGTAGTGTTGTTTCTCGGCAGTGTGTATATATTGTAGTTTGATAATGTGAGTGAGTTGCTTTTTGGTGTTAATGTCATCCATGTTAAATTGGAGAATATTGATGTTGTGTGTGTGTTGCGTGTTAGGTGCTGCTTCAGGTAGGGGAGGCAGTAGGAAAAGTCGTATTGATGATGAGGGTTGTGGTGTTGGAAGGATTAGCATGTTTTGAGGATGGGATGTGGAAGGAGTAGGGGTTGAGTTTGAAGGAAGGTGTAGGAAGCATTGTTCTCAGATCCAAGTATTTGTGAAACGTTTTATTTAGCAAGTATTGTACTGCTGAAATGGGCCCTGTTTCTGCTTGAATTGTAGAAAACTGAGCCTTTAGAGTGCCAATAGAAGTGGCAGGTGTACAGCAATTTGAATATTTGCTTTTGTAGTTGGGTCATGGGTTGCTCTTGGTGTCACTGGCTAGGAGTCTTCGAGAAATGATCGCCTAAGACATATCTCAGTGTATACCAATTTTGTTGAAAGATTAGGTAAACAAAACCTCTACCAGGTTCTCGTGCCATTTGAGGGGCATTACTTAGTTGTGGCAGTTTGGCCTATTTTGCTGGTCTCCTTCGAATTTGCTCATCTCCCTCATCTGATTCGCAGCTCTAGTGGGTGGACCCTTGACAGAGAAGTTGCCATCTCAGGTTTTATCGCTGATTTTGAAAATATCACTCATCAGATGGACTGACGTCTTTTGTGTCATTTAAAGTGTTACTGCTATCTTATTATTCAAAAGCCCAATGCCATGATTTTTGTTTCCCTAAATTTTCAGTAATTTAGTATCCTTTGTTGTTATTTATGATTTTCTGTTTAGTTGTCATTTGGCACAACTGTACTTGCTGAACATGCTGGGATCAATTTACATGAACTCGGATTATCGTTTGGTATCAAAATTCTTCCTATAGGCCAATGAACAAATAACCTTTGGCCTCCAAAACTCAGGTAATGTACAGTAATTATCTGTCTGTACATATATATAATGGTACAATATATGTTAAAATTAAAAGTTTCATGTAGCCACAATAGAGCTCCAGTTATGTTCTTACAGTATCTTTTAACATTATAAAGCCTGATTAAACAATGAGGTCAGTATTTATACATTAAAACACAGTTTAGAACATTTGAAAAGTTTATGTTTACGTTTAAGTCACAGTTTACCCATGACTGAACCAGGCTAACCTGTCCAACAGTCTCTCCTCAGGAACTCACAGAAACAAGGGTATTGAGACCTGGATCTGCTTGCTAGCACTCTGGACTCACCTATTTCTTCTAAAGGTGAGTTCTATAACATTTATGTATATAACAAGCACCTTAACAGTATCTCAAATTATATACAATAATACATTTAACTTTTGTTCATGTTTTGTAAATGCCATACTTGCTTTATAAGGTTTATTACAGGGTTAATCACTTCGCGTGAGGCTCCACCTGTCATATATCCTGTGTGCATTACCCGAAATGCAGCCAATGCCAACAGTTGTGCATTTACATTTGTAAGATTTATTACCAAATGGTATTAAGAAGTTTTATTTTGGCTACCATAAGGAGGTGGTACTAACAGCCTAGTCATTTTAAGTCAATGGAGCTTTAGAAGTTGAAGCTAGGGACAATTAAATATTTATTAAGCAAACTTTTATGCTGTACCATTCTGTGTGATTTTATTTTTTTTCTATCTTTTCTTCTTTTTTCCTCACCAAGGTACTTTCAATGATATCCGACATGTCCGGTTCGACTTACATCCATTTTGGAATCTAAGTGAGACACTGGGTGGTACATGACTATCTATCTATCTATCTATCTATCTATCTATCTATCTATCTATCTATCTATCTATCTATCTATCTATCTATCTATCTATCTATCTATCATATATATATATATATATATATATATATATATATATATATATATATATATATATATATATATATATATATATAGTGTTGGGAATTGGCCAGGCCCAGGATGTGAAGGGATAATAAGACATGTGTAACGAATATCCAAGAATATTAGGTGTTGATGTAGGCAAATGAAAAGAATTGTAACTGTAGGAAGACGTAACATCGAACTGTCCTGGACAGTCCTATTTAAGTCCCAAACTCCTTCAGCTGTAGAATCACAATGGGCAATAGATGCCATGGGCCAACCTACTACATGTGGGTAAGGATCTGTCATTAGGCCCCTGTACCCACTCACTAGCAATATATATATATATATATATATATATATATATATATATATATATATATATATATATATATATATATATATATATATATAGAGAGAGAGAGAGAGAGAGAGAGAGAGAGAGAGAGAGAGAGAGATAATATAAATAGAGCAAGAAAGAGGGGAGAGAAATAGAGAAAGAAAGAGGAGGAGGAGGGATAAAAAGGGAAGCAGAAAAAGGGGAGGGAAATAGAAAAGAGGTGAGAGAGAAAGAGGAAAAGAGAAAAAAGTAAAAAAGAGGGAGAGGAGAAATCGAAAAAGAAAAAAGATTGAGAGGGAAGAGAGAAAGGAGAGAAAAATGGGAGCGAGAGAGAAAGGAAGCGATAGCAGTGGAGAGAGAGGAGAGAAAAAGAGAAGTAAGAAGAGTTGAGAGAAATAGGAGAGAGAGAGAGGAGAGAAAAAGGGAAGTAAGATGAGAGTTGAGAGAGAGAAAAAAAAGATGAGGTTGAGAGAGAGAGAGTAAGATGAGAGTTGAGAGAGAGAGAGAGAGAGAGAGAGAGAGAGAAAGAGAATAATCTTTTTCTCCTCCAATCTCTCTATCTCTTCTATTTCTCTCAACTCTCATCTTACGTCTCTCTCTCCTCCTCTGCCATCTCTCTCTCTCTCTCCTCTTCCATCTCTCTCTCTCTCTCCTCTCCTCTTCCATCTCTCTCTCTCCTCTTCCATCTCTTTCTCTCTCCTCTCCTCTTCCATCTCTCTCTCTCTCTCCTCTCCTCTTCCATCTCTCTCTCCTCTTCCATCTCTCTCTCTCTCTCCTCTCCTCTTCCATCTCTCTCTCTCTCTCCTCTCCTCTTCCCTCTCTCTCCTCTCCTCTTCCATCTCTCTCTCTCTCCTCTCCTCTTCCATCTCTCTCTCTCTCTCTCCTCTCCTCTTCCCTCTCTCTCTCTCTCCCCCCTCTCCTCTTCCATCTCTCTCTCTCTCTCTCTCCCCCCCCTCTCCTCTTCCATCTCTCTCTCTCTCTCTCTCCTCTTCCATCTCTCTCTCTCTCCTCTTCCATCTCTCTCTCTCCTCTTCCATCTCTCTCTCTCTCTTCCATCTCTCTCTCCTCTCCTCTTCCATCTCTCTCTCTCTCTCCTCTTCCAAAACTGATATTGGCTCAAGAGATATAAACATTCGTGGACCTCATTTATATAATCAGCTTCCCAGTGAACTAAAAAATGCTGGTTCAGTGTATACTTTTAAATATAATCTTAAGAAGTTACTCTTAAAGGAAGATTTTACTTGTAAATTTTAATGGTACACTCATCTTTATGATTTGTTTGTTTTAGTATGTCGATATCGTATACCACAGATGTCTATCTGGAATATATATATATATATATATGTATCTTATTTGAATACCCAATGTACTTTGGAAATAAAGGTTTATTATTATTATTATTATTACTCTCTCTCCTCTTCCATCTCTCTCTCTCTCTTCCCCCCCTCTATCTCTCTCTCTTATTATTATTATTATTATTATATTATTATTATCTCTCTCTCTCTCTCTCCCATCTCTCTCTCTCTCCTCTTCCATCTCTCTCTCTCTCTCTCTCTCCTCTTCCTCTCTCTCTCTCTCTCTCTCTCCTCTTCCATCTATCTCTCTTTCTCTCTCTCCTCTTCCATCTCTCTCTCCTCTTCCATTCTCTCTCTCTCCTCTTCCATCTCTCTTTCTCTCTCCTCACCCATCTTTCTCTCTCTCTCTCTCCTCTTCCCCTCTCCTCATCTCTCTCTCTCTCCCATCTATCTCTCTCTCTCTTTCCTCTCCCCTCTCCTCATCTCTCTCTCTCTCTCTCTCTCCCATCTATCTCTCTCTCTCTCTCTCTCCTCACCCATCTTTCTCTCTCTCTCCTCTCCTCTCCCATCTCTCTCTCTCCTCTCCCATCTCTCTCTCTCCTCTCCTCTCCCCTCTCCTCCTCTCCTCTCCTCTCCCCATCTCTCTCCTCCCCTCTCCCATCTCCTCTCCTCTCCCTCTCCTCTCCCACTGCTCTCTCTCTCTCTCTCTCCTCTCGTCTCCCATCTCTCTCTCCTCCTCTCCTCTCCCATCTCTCTCCTCACCCATCTTTCTCTCTCCCATCTCTCTCTCTCTCGTCTCCCATCTATCTCTCTCTCTCTCCTCCCATTTTTTCTCCTCTCTCTCTCTCTCTCTCTCCCCGTATAACTTTTTATCTCCTCTCTCAAATCTGTCTATCTCTCCCGTATCTCTTTTTCTGTCTATTATCCTCCCATTGGGTAGACGAAGTGTACGTATGGTTGTTTTATTGTGTAAATATTTTGATTATGTGCTTTGCAAATTTCATTTGTTTCATTTTGACATTTTACATTTGTAATTTGTAATTAAAGTAATTATCATGTAATAGCCATTTTTGATGGAATAAAGTTTTTGACTTTGACTCCTCTCTCTCTCTCTCCCCGCTTAGAAGTAGAAAAATCTGGAGGGTTAAGAACTTAAATTAATGGGTTATTGGCAAATCTATGGTATTTATTTGTACCTCAAAATTAAATCAGAGAAATATCTGTAAATATGAACTACTGCATGTATAAAATCTGATGAACAGAGATATAGACAAAATATACGTGAAAGGAAAATATATACGATGAACGAGAAATTTATAAACTCTAATGAATTATCTTCGTTCTCTCAGGTTCCTAAGATATATTGTAAAAAAACACCAAAATAATTAAACCAAAGAGTGAGCAACAACCGAAATGACAACCAGCAAATGCAGATGTGAAGCCTGAGGAGTAAAGACGGGGCCTTAGTTTGTTTTGGTGCAATTCTAAATATTTTGAGTTATTAGCATTCAAGATCTTCTTTTGCCTAAGATAATTCAAAAGACTTTAGTTGGATCTTTTCAATGAGAGTCTTCCTAAAAGCTGTTAAATGTGACGCTACCAGTTTTGCAAATCTGCCTTTCTCCTGACACGTGTAAAGATTCCGATATGCGAATAAGAAAGTGCAACTTCATAAAATGAAATAATGATTTCATGAAAGAAAAAGATATAAGAATGCCCAATATAAAGAAAAGTGATGGAGATTAGCTTTTGGTGAATGTGTGCTGTGACTTGACCACCCCCCTTACAAGGGGGATTGCAGCCATTGTGAAAGTATGCGAACAGGTTAATACAAATAATTATTAAATAGGTTAATACTAAAGTTGATTGGTGATGAAAGGAGTAAAGGAGCACAGGACATAACTGGTCAACATGAACCAATTTGCAAAGGAGGAGTTGAGTAGGATTAATTCCTATGAGTGTGAAACATGGTGATGAAAGTTGGAGTAAAGGAGCACAGGACATAACTGGTCAACATGCCCAATTGTCAAAGGAGGAGTTGAGTAGGATTAATTCCTATGTGTGAAACATTGTCACTTCTAAGTTATATATGCAGAGAGGATATACAGTATGCTTTAAATAACTCAAATGCTGACTAGGTCTGTAAAGGGTAACAATAAAAAAATTAAACAAAATTAATGCTACTGGTTATTTACATCTGTAGCTAATGGAAAAGAGAATTGGTTTCAAAATGGAACAAAATAAGCTTTAGTTAAAAGAAGAGTTGGCTAAATGTACTGTAAGGAAGGCTAGCATTTTATTGAAACAAACTGCTAAAAATGAAAAAGTTTGACTAGTCTTAATTGGGGGTAACTATATGGAAGAGGGTGGGCGAGCAGTAGAGACTTATCGAAAAGCCTCGGCGCAGCTTTACCGGGAATTCCTATGAGAAGGAGGCAGGAGGGGGGGACAGAAGGGAGTTAGGTCACTGTCTGCATGGTAAATAAAATTTTAAAGTATGTAGTGCAGATATGTGTCTGGTCTATTTCAAAACATATCCAGATTTTGGCATCTATAGCCTAAAAGTTTCTTATTCAAAATCTAAAGCCAAATACATTAAAGCAATCTGATGTAAACTCATTTACTATATACACTATAATACACAATGATACTTTACATTACATTCTGTAATACAACATCTAAATTCTGTTCTTCGCTTACTACACCTACTAATAGCTTTATGCTAATAGTTGTTACTTAGCTCTGTTTTATATATATATATATATATATATATATATATATATATATATATATATATATATATATATATATATATATATATATATATATATATATATATATATATATATATATTGTATTAATATACTATATAAAGCAATTTTCAAATTCATAATTATATAACTACTCAACATCACTAAAAAAGTGAAAATCTATACTTATAATTAATTTGATGTTTAGAACTAATAAAAATTGTTGTGTCTATTGTACCATGCCAAGTGAGAACTAAAATGCTATGTGTTGACAAACATCTAAATCTCTGATATGGAGGACGTAACTAATCTAGCTGTAAAGATGAGGATTAAAAATTTTTGGGGGGTGAGAATTAAAAGCCCTAAAATGTTTTGACAGCTACCAGTCAAAAATTCCTTCATGTTATCTTTGAAAAAAAAAAAATGAATTGTGATTTTTGTACAAGTAAAAAAATATACAACTATTGGAACTTGCACTGCAAGCACTTGACAAAAAAAGAAATATATATATTTTTTTTATGGAAAGGTGGAAAAAATACTAAGTATGCATCTTGAACTAGGGGATTAAACAGGGTGTGATTGCAAAAGCTTTATAGTATCTTGACAGAGGTGAAAACTAACTTGGATATAGGATTATGGTGCTTCTAGGTACAAAGTCTACAAAGACTAACTACAAAAAATGAGTAATGCTTAGGATTATAAATAACAGGATGACTAACTATCAAAAAGGGATAAAAATGTTTTTTTATCAACTGACTGTCAAAACAGAGAAAGAGGTTTATCTACCAGCACACAGCACAGCCTTTCTAGAAAACCCACAAACAAGGACTGGAATACTGAAAGACCAATACTCACATCTGGATGATAATTGAAACAGTCAACGGGTCTTCTTCGGAAATGGCTGAGGAGGAGCCGGTTGCAATGCATCGTTTCATTGTAGTCAACCTCCACGGGCTCAATGTCTACTTTTCTCGACTCGCAGGGGCAGAGATTATTTACAGCCACCAGTATAAGATTTGTGGATTTTACCTTCTGGATACTGAATGTTCTGTTAAAGAGAGTTTGTATTCACAAGGATATTGCATATTAATTAAATATATTCATATGTGCATATGCAAAAATTACCAGCTTTAATTCAAGTTCCTATTATAAATACTGTATAGGATATTGTTTAAGATTTAGATTACTAATATAGGAATTGCAATGAGATTAAAGGAATTGTAAAAGAAATA